>CAIGRP010078776.1:0-36957 GCA_903798385.1 Fraxinus cuspidata
TTGGAAGGATTTCTTTTACTTATGAACTTTTTAGAAGAGCTTTATAAGAAAATTAATTGATTTTCAGAATCTAAGGGGTTGTTCTCTTTGTGTTTCAGTTTTGTGTTTTGAGTTTTGAATTCATTTTGAGTTTTGTATTTTAAGTGTCCATTTTGAGATTGTTGAAAATGTGTTCGCTTTGACATTTTGAAAAATTGTTTTGAAAACGCAAAGAACACGTTTCGAAAATTTTAACTTGATTATAACTGAAAACACTCAAAACGACAAATTTGTCGTTTTGTGTTTTCTTTATAAATTTTTAACTTATTTTCAAAAATGCGTTTTTAAAAAATGGGAAAGAGAATGCGTTTTCGCTGTTTTGGAAAATCGAAAACAGAAAACGGCTTGAAAATGGTAAAGAGAACAGACCCTAAGATTTTCAAATTCTCAACGTTCAAAATGAAGGTAAAATGAGTATTGTCATTTATTTAAATTTTTTACTTAAATTTGATCAAAAGTCATTATGAAAAATAACCGGATCAACCGACCATCTACTACCATTTTCTCATAATTCTGTGCAGTCTATCGTATAAAAATCGGGTCAAAATTAAATACAAATATATGGTGTTTGGGGTAAGTACGTGGCAAGATCAACGACTCTAATTTGCAAAGTTTGTGACAACCAGAAGCCGGCAAAATTACAAGGTTATTGATTCTTGTTCCCGGATATCATGGTTGGGGCCCACATAAAACGAAACAGCCAATTATACACTCCGTGTGAATTTGGACCCCACACGTCCAGTACTACGCGTGTTGGGCATCATGATGATCACTAAAAAAATTATTTACTAAAGTTACAACTCAATTTTGGAGTACATCCAACAATTTTTCATGGGGGTAATATGTAAATAGGATAGATCAAGTGAAGTTGTCGGTTATCGAATTTTCGTAGAGACCATTTCAAGTAAGATCTTCAAAGTTATAGTTATTGGATACAATTATGTTTAGACTCAAGGTCGATTCTCCTACACGATCCAATTGTTTTAGCATGAGACGAAATGAATTGTGCTGAGAAATATAAGTTAATTTATATTGGTACGAGTAAGTCCGACAGATCACTTAGATATAGGATAGACTATACTAATCTAAATTATTATGGATTGTCAGATCTCGAGATAAATCACGTCAAGCGAAACAATCTTTTAAATTATAATTGTATTGTGCAGTTTTGTATGACTATAGGACGACCATCCTACATGAAAGTAATGTAAACATGATTCTACTCTTTTACACCTTTCCATTTACACTCCATGCTTATTTGAACATAAGAAATTAAAGTTGGTTATGTACTTATTATACATGTCATTTCTCTTCAAAATATTGTTTATCTTATTAATCTCTTTAACATAAAGTGGCTAATACTTTATGAAACGACATGATTAAAGGGTTTTGTATTCAATGTAAAAAATTCTCAGCGACCTTGTTCAAAATTGGGATTTATTTGCACCTAATAATTATGTCTCATTTTCTATTTAACTTTAAAACCTAGTTTGATTTGATAAAACACCGTACGGAATAATACAAAAATAATGGAAAAAAAGATTTAAATTTTGTCTAGCATACTATTTAATAACATATCGAAGATAAGATTATATTAGATAGAAGGAAATTAATGTACTATCGAACAGTAGAAAAAATATTTATATACGTACTACTAATCTAGTCAAGTAGCTATCTTATTGCCCAAACTCAATCCCTCTAATTTCTAACTAGCCAGGGATGAGGTATTTAATACAGTTCCAAACGAGGCTACACCGCTAAGCCATGAGCTACGAATTGGGCTCTAGAGCCCTTGCTTCTACTCCAACTCTTTCTCCTACTTACTCCTCCAACCCTGGCAGCTCTAGGAGGCACTTCTAGGCTCTAGTTGCTAATTTTTTTTTTTCATTTTCAATAATGTTATGAGTAATACTATTCATCAGCAATGCTAATGATCATCATTGGATGTGGTACATCATTGTCAAATAAAATTGAAAGCATTTTATTAGGAGAATGGCGAAGAAGGTCTCCTTCTGAAAGTTGCTAACTGTTAGCCCCGAACCAAGTTATTCTAAGGATTGTAGTTTACAATAGCCACCAAAATTGCAGAAATTTAAAGGAAATCAGAACACAAGGATTTTTCACCCCGAAGGGCCCGGATGTTCAATCTTGCGACCTACTCACCCGTTGAGTATCTGCAATGAGATATAGCTCTAAATCCACTAAGAAAAAAAATCAAGAATTAGTACAGAATGTACAAAGAAACCAACGATTTCTTCAAATTCTATCTAGCCTCTATTACAAACCGTAATCACACAACCCTCAATCTCTAAATGATTGTACTCAACAATCAGGTACTCACAAAGAACAAAGATTGAAGAAACCCACAAAGATCGATTATAGATTTTACAAGAGAAAACTCTAACTATCACTCAGGGAAAGGGAGAAGAACGAAGAGACTCAAAGCAGAACCATCTGAAAGCCAGAAAGTATATGCCAAGATCGAGTCACGTATCTATCCAACTGAATAGTCACCATCCAAGGATCAGAATGCAGCCATGTGTATGGCAGATCCTCAACCATGAAGAGGCCAAATCCGTCTTCACTTAAATGTGGCTCAATTGCACAGATGGCCCAACAAGCCAAGTAATAATGAGACAGCCCAAAAACATTAACACTAACATTCACGAAATCAACGTGGATTTTGCTAGGTGCATGGTTAAATCTTCCATACACAACATGCCAACTCAAATATTGATTTCAACTCCACTTGATGAGTCATTTCAAAACCGAACCTTGAAATTTTTTGTGGACAAGAACCTCAAATATGGCATCTAAATTAAACATGATGATGTTCTGTCAATTTGTTTGTTGGGTATCACTGGCTAAATCTGGAAAATTCCAAATTCTAGCTAACCTTGCATTTATGTCACACGGGTTGTTCTTAATTCAATCAATAATGAAAGAAACAAGCATATCCCAACACAACCATAGACAGCAAAACGTGGTCCAACATTGTACTGGTTTGTTTTCTAATGAAGAAGTAATAACAAGAAATTAGTTTGCGTGCGTGTTACATATTGGATTTTATATCTTTAACCAGTTTGTTTCTGATATTAATTTACTCCGAAAAATTACTCATGATTCTAATTGATTATGACCTTGCTACTTAAAATTAGCATGAGTTTGAGAACGAGAAGTGGATTAGCTAGGGTCAAAATGGTGAACATGACAAAGTTTTATTTTGAAAATACTTGCACATAATTTGTTTGATGCATTTCTAAACGTGAAAATTGCAAATTAAATAGAGTTAAATGCATTACGGTTGCCAAAGTTCGAGTGGAGTGGCATCCATGTCATTCGTCTTCAATTTATTTCAATTTAATCACTAATTTCGATTTGCTTGCGAAGCTAGCCACTCCTTGACGTCATGTTAACTAACAAAATACGTTGATCCAGACTATACCTAATTTATGGAGTAGTCAAAGTCATATCCAATAAAAAAAGGATGTTCGCACTTAATTCCCACAACCCGAAATAGTCAAAGTCATATACAACCGCAACAAAAAAAGTTCTATGCGCCCAGATTAACTGCCACAGCACGAAATAGTTGAAATCGTACGCGAAAAGGATATTACAACCCCAACTAGTCGAAGTAATTTCCCATAGGGGAAAAGATGTTCATCAAACTTCATTTAACTTCCACATCTTGATATAATCGATGTGAATACCCCCTTAGAAGAAAAGATATCTACCACACCTAACTATCACACCTAGAAACAATCAAAGTCATATCGAATCGGGAAAAGGATGGTCACCACACCCGAATTAACTTCCACAACCCCCAAACCACAGCTTGACCGTTTCTACTTTGATTCCTCTTAAAGTATTCTATATGGGCGGCTGAGCTTGTCCCTTTCTTGTCCCCTGAATGTAGGAACACTTGCCTTAAAGCTGCTGCTACTTCTGCCGGCACCTTTACTTTCTTTTGTCCCAAATTCACGATCTTGATTCAGACAAACAAATCCTTAATTTCTTCTCTTGAATATAAAACACCTTGGGTTTGTGTTTTTAACACTTCTCCCACAAAACCCATATCAGCAAAAGCATTTCTTGACCCCTCCAAGTAACAGTCCTCAGAAAAAAATTACAGGATTTGGGAAATGGAAGGTGTAATGAGCCATGAAAATGACCTTAATTTGAAGGCAACTGAACTCAGATTGGGATTGCCAGGCACAGATGAACCTACTTCTAAGAATAACAAGCGAGCCGCGAATGAATTGGTCGAGGACAGTGAATTATTAAAGGGAAAGTCCAATGCCAAAGCCGGAGATGGTGAAACTGCACCTGCATCCAAGTAAGTCACTGTCGATACTCGTTACATTTATTAGGTAATCCTAATATTCATGGCAGGTAAAGAATTATAGGATGCAATTTTTAAGATAGATAGAGAAGTTTAAGGTCACTTGTACTTTAATTCTTTATTATACTGAAATTGTAATAGTGGCAAAGAGGACATAACTCTTATACTGAACATGAACAACTATTAACATGATATATGTACGCAGGTCGCAGATTGTTGGCTGGCCACCGGTGAGATCCTACCGAAAAAATGTTGTCCAATCTAAAATGACAGAAGCTGAAACTGGGAATTATGTAAAAGTAAGCATGGATGGAGCCCCTTATCTCAGAAAAATAGATCTGAAAATTTACAAGGGATATCAAGAACTCCTCAAGGCTTTGGAAAACATGTTCAAACTCACTATAGGTAGGATATTATTAACTTTACAATTCTTCAAATCATGTTATTTTTCAGTCGAGTGTGGATCGAACTATTTTACACGTATGTGCTTGCTTCTTTTGCTACGACCTACCCAGATAATCGAAACTGGGTAGATTGTATTCCCCTTTTGTTATTTCTCTAGTTGTTCTAATGAAAGTATGGTTTTGTTGTACATCAACAGGGGAGTATTCAGAAAGGGAAGGCTACAAAGGATCTGAATATTCACCAGCTTATGAAGATAAAGATGGTGATTTGATGCTTGTTGGAGATGTTCCATGGGAGTAAGTCGCTCGATCGGACGACTTACTGCATTTAATTTCATAATATTGTTTAGTACTGTACAATCTATGTTACCGAGACCCGAGTACTCATTTGTTATTCATATGTTTTGTGCAGCATGTTCATGTCAACCTGCAAGAGACTCAGAATTATGAAAGGATCAGAAGCAGCTGCCTAGGTTCTGGTGCATGAATCATCTGTTCATATGACAGAAACAAAAAATGTTATCACAGATTTGGTTCCAAAAGAACCTTAAATTTGAAATTTTCTTGTACCAAACAGTTTTCTCCAGGAGACAATAGTAAATTACAGTTTTTCTTGATATAATTATAGCAAGAAACATCAATTGTTAATGTTTTGCTTGTGATAAATTCATCAAATTAACCAAAAGCATACAAAGATACTAACATTTTTTTGTTAAACTAATTATTTTAGAAAGATATATGTAGAGGAAAAAAAAAAGGAAAAACGAAGTGACGAAAAATTAATAAAAAATGAGAAAAATAAAGCGACATTTTGCTTTCGATTTATGTATATAGGTCAATAAACAACTTTAGAAAACAATAATACCTAAGGCACTTACATCAAAAATAAAAATAAATAAATAAATCGATAGCACGTTTACTAAGATAAATTGAATATATTTTCTAATGCTGTTATTAAACCTATCATGAATTGAGACAATTCCTCCCTTCAAAGATCATTCCTTACAACAAAGAGAACGAAGTATTCTCCAAATCAAAGAAAATATTTTTTTTTTAACCATAAAAAGGTAAAATATTTGAATATCAGCAACCAAAAATGAGAGAAAGAGAGATTCCATTTGCAAATTTTAATGTATCATTACATTATTTAATGTAGTATTACTTTGAGACAGAGCATCCAAAGTCATTCCAAATCATCATGCTAGCTAGTTGGTGGGCATGATATACTATTGATAAAATTTTATATTTTGAGAATCTTTTCGAGCAGTGAAGAAAATCTTTGAGCTCTGTGGGCATTGATTTTTTAAAACTATTATACAGATTATGCGAGATAATTTTCCTTTGATTATGAATAATGCTAATTTTTATCCATAAATCGTGACGTAATATGTAGATGATTTTAATTGACTTATCATCGTAATTATAATTTCATATCACACTGATCGATAAGCACCATTTGGAGCCCTGTATTATAAAAGCTGACATTTTTTGTGGGGAGAGGGAAGAAGTGAAATTAATTAATAATTTTAGCTTAATTGGTGATTTTGTGTGCTGAGTTTGATTTAGCCTTCTGCAATTTTACTTCTCAAGTAACTAGCATGTTAGGATGAAATTTCCTAGGCAATGGCGTATGAGTTGAGATTTGTAGTCGTGACAAGAAACATATTTTTCGACACATCGATACATTACATTTTGACATCTTTTTTTTTTTTTTACTACTCGTGAGTGTGCACTGGATAAACCTCGATCCATATGCAGTAGCCCGCAAACCACACATAAAAGATAAACCGCACTAGGCAAGTTCGGTGCGACAGGCTCGATCGAGAAAGTATTGACAGAGAATTCGAACTCATGACCTTTGATCTCTGCGTTCACCTGCTCCACCAACTCGGCCACCCCCCAGTGGGCATTTTGACATATTTTCATTTGCTAAGAAATGTGATATGCCAATGTCGTCAAATCATATTGAAGGGGCAACAAGTTTATGACAACAAATCCAGTGTGCGTGTTTCAACCTTGGCAAGCTCTGAGATGAGAACCTTTAAAGAATTAAGTGTAGATTTGAAATGTAGCATCATATCACGCTAAGCAGTATGATAAATATATATATTTTTTTTTTTCAATTTTTAGCTTAGTTTTTCTGTCTTTTTTATCCAAATTTCCAAACATACCATATACCATATATGTATCACTAAATTTCTATTCATGATTTGAATCTTTGATCAATTGATTAGTAAAATGAAGTTTTGAATGATGATTTTTTGAATACTATGATTATAAAGTAGGGAAAATTTTGGAATTTACATGGAAAATATTTTATTACGTGAATATGTGAATGAAAATGAGTATATAAAAAAAGGAATTTTGAAATGACGATCATCAAACAAGGGCTAAATAACAACCGAAGACCTGATGTCATAAAGTTCAGTTCCTGTTTTCAATATATAACCAATTTAAGTTTATTTGGTAACTTTTAAGGGTAACAACAAGAATCCATTCAGTACAAGTTACAACAAAACCAAATTATCTGAACAGTCAAATGCACAGAAGATGGAAGTGTATGCAAAATCAAGGTAAAATAAATTTTTAGGATTCAACATAACATAATTGTAATTGGAAAAACATAACAAATAACTTAAAACAACATGGTTGCTCGGTTACGAAATATCAAAAAATAACCAAATAACGTAATAGGAACTTAAAATTCCGAGCAAAAGTTAAGGAAAAGGGAAACAACAATTGAAACAACATCACAACAAAGTGTCACATATTGCAGTCAAAACTACCCCACCTGTTGCTTTTTCTTCTTACGCCTCCTTTTTCTTCTGGGTTTTCGAGCGTCTGAGTTGGAACTTAGATTACCGCTGTTGCCTGTGTTTGACTCCACGGGACCTCTCTTTCTGAACGAAGATCTACCAATGCTGTTGGATGTGTTGCTGGATGTTGATACATCAGCTATACGTATGTATGCCTTCTTACTTGAAGATCCTCCGACTTTAGTTTTATCTTTAAGCGGAGCAGGAACTGACTTGAAAGATGGTCCGGGAGGAGGCATTAGAGCACGAGCCGAAATCTGTCTCTGCATAAATATATCAAGACAAGGTTAAAATGGAAAGGTATATCACTTAAACGCCCAATCTTAGAGCAGAAAATACGAAAACAAAACTAAAAACCTGAGTTCTTTCATCACTGGACATCCCGGATGTTGCTTTACCAGAAGCACTAGAAGCTTGTTCCCTGAAGACAAAATGGAAAGTTTCTGTTGATACCAGTTGAATCAAGAAGAAAGTTTCAGAAGGAAAAAGGGTATTTAGTATTAAATTCTCAATGCTCATTAAAGGTGAGATCTAAATAGGACGTGTTAATTAATTTAATGCACTCAAAATTCACCAAACTAACCTTCAGGCATTACAACAGAATTCAATGGTGTTTCGATGAAACATTACCTTTTTCTCTTAATACGAGACTCAGCCAAGCAATTGTACCCATGCACATTGGCATTTGAAAAGGTTTAAGCTACTAGAGATGTTCTACAAGACAAGCTTAAGAGGTGGACCAGCTCGACAGCCAACACATGAAAATGAGAAATAAATTTCTGTGAAGTCTCTATGCCTCTGTTCGGGTAAGCTTATTAAGAACTTTTTAGGAAAAATAGTACCGTGTCCCCAAAATGTGTGGATAATAATTGGGTAGCACTTACGAATATGTGATTGAAATTAATGTTTGACTTTGACAGAATATATAAAAGAACTTTTTAACTTTTTAGCTTAGCTGAACTACGTCTCAATATTAAATTAGATATACTGAGGCAGTTCTTAAGAGATCAGTTGCAATCAGAAATAAACTACAGTTGTCTCTTGACAGTTGAAATATGTACCTTGTGCTTTTATCTGTCCACTCATCATCTGCTTCAGCATCATCACTTGAGCTTCCATTTAAGAAGAAATCGTCATCACTTAGTTCCAAGAGCCCATCATCCTCACTCCCAGTCTCTGTTGCATGAGTCCAAACAAAAGACATAAGAGTTGACCATTTAACGAAAAGAAAAAAGAAAAAGACACTAAAATGAGAAATATAACAAGTCATGCGTGAATGACAGAACAAACTCTCCCCCCTGTGGATACCAAGCTCTGGTTGGACTAACAATTTGGAAACCTCTGATAAGACATGTAGTAATTGGCAGCCTCAAAATATGCATCTCTAAAATTTTAAACAATCATATGAGGATACTGTACTATTGATAAGAAAAAGAGCAACTCACGACGTCATCATTCACATATTTCTGCAAATGTATGGGAATTTCTTTGATTCATTTTCCTCTTGCTATCATATCTCAGGATTATCAACTCCCTCTCTCAATTTTAAAGTTTCCAGATTGCGACGAGAGAATTAAAAAAGTGTCTAGGAAAGGAAAAGAAGAGGCATTGCAAATGTCCAGGAAAAGATTAGGCTCGTTGGCTTTCAATAGTGCAATAAATCATAACAAATGCCTTCTTAAGTTTAAATACAAAGATCGAAGTGACTTCTGATATTTTACATACAATTTCCAACAGGTTCAAAATGACGAGAGCGATTCACTATCAAACACTTCACCCTCATTCAGGTTTTAGATGATTATTGCCTATCCTTTTTTCTACCACTCACTCTGTCTGAAAATCAGGGCGCTTTTGGAAACTATAACTGTACTTGCACAATAGTCTTACCAACTTTTCTGCCACCTTTTCCATCCAATAAAATCACTACAGTATTACCACATAAAAGAAGGGAACTTGGTGATTTCATCTTCTAATCAAAGTAAAATGCCACACACAATTACAAGAGGATGGATACATGGTCATATTCGTCAAGCAAGCAAACAATTTCATTGTATGTGCTTGTAAAATAGGAGCAGAAGTCTATGTGCTGTGCACCTGATTCAATCACGACCCTATGACATCATCTCTGAAATGATTAAACAACGAAAATATGACTTGGTTTTTGATACTTAACTTTCTTATAGGGAATTATAAAACAGAAAGTATGACTATAACAATGGGTAAAGGATAAGTTTAATAGGCAGATATTGCGTACGAAAAATTTAGGTGTTCATCAATTCAGGCCCAAATAGCTCCGAGTTAAAGATAGGAGGGAGTATTTCCATTATCCTTTACTATCTTCTCTCTGAATGTTCTATGCTATATTTAAATATGTGGTTTAATTAGATATACTCAATTAAAAACTGTTAAAAATTTATTAGGTTGCATGTTCATCCATTCAGGCCCAAGTAGCAGCGAGCTAAAGCCAGGATGGAGTATTTCCATTATCCCTCACTATTTTCCCTCTCATTATTCGATGTCATATTTTATAGTGTGGTTTAATTCAGTGTACTCATTTAAAAACTGTTAAATTTGTTAGGTTATATGTTCACTCTCACTCTTGATAACCAATTTGGGACCTATAAATCATAAGGAAGGATCACATCGTTAACCTATGACAACACTTCTAAAGTTACTCAATAGTCAAGAATCACGTAAGCTTCCATGAGTAAATGATTTTAGACTAACAAGCAATTCTTATCAAGAAAAGAAATAGTCTCAGCAATAAAATTAATCAGGCTAGAGTTAGGTGAATCAATGATATAAGAAGAAAAATGGATAGTACCTTCCAGATCCTTCCCACTTGCTGCAGCGCTAATTAGATTGTCCTTAATCTGTCTCCGCAATTTATTTCTTTTCTCTACAACCTCAGTTTCATCACCTCCCATAAATAATGAAACATATTTCTCAGTCTTCGGGAAGAACTGCAATTAATTAGAAGAAAGTAATGCTCTTCAGCAATTAAATATGTAGACATAATTTGGAAATGAAATAAAAGTACACTCAAATCTAAATTTATGCAAATTCCTACATAAAACTATGCCTTCCACTGTTTGTACATTGACATCATCAGTAAGTATGCAAAAAATTTTAAACAGCCACGCAGTTCAAGCTTTAATAAACTCCATGCAACAATTTTCTTGATCCAGGCAAACAAAATAGGGTTGTTTGAGCCCCATTTTTAAGGAAAATCGATTTTGTAATAGTAATATTTTGAAGGATGTGTGGTTTAAAAGTAGGAAAAAGTTTTGGGCATATCTATAAAAATATTTTATTTGGAGAATGTGTGGCTGAAAATGAGCTTTCAAAACAATGAGTTCTTAAAGAATGGGGCTCAAACAAGGGCTAACAGATATTGCAAGGATTTAATATTCTACCCACCCATTTCAAGCTTTTCCTGTTTGCCCATAGGCCATGCACAACTAATGATCTCAGCCACCCCCCTCCCCTGCCTCTCTCTCTCTCTCTCTCTCTCCCCTCCTTTTCCTCTCAGCAGGGAATAAGATGGCCTGCTGCTCTTCTTTTATCCAAATAAAGTATTTACAACTCAGATTAGTCTATAACACCAAGTATCTAAAGCTGCTGATTTGAACAAAAGAGAAAAAACGTGTATGCAGAAGAAGATCTCGGGATAGTAAATGGATCAACCGCAATACTAAAAATTGAAAACAGGAGCATTAAGTGCATACAGCAATATGGTTTGCAGCTTACTCTAACATATTCAAGATCTTCTTTCAGTTTAGAAAGTTGCTGGGCAATATCAGTTTCCTGGGCTTGACCGGATGAAGCACGTTGCTGTTTTTCCAAACGTCTTATCCTTCGCTCTATTTTTCTTCTCTCTAGCCATGCAAATTTAAACTTTGAGTTTCATCAATCATCAACATGTACAGTAGCAAATACAAATGATCATAAAACAAACTGCATAATCCTAATAGAGCTACTAGTTACCAAAAAATTTTATCTTTCTGTTACGCAAGAATATTTTACGCTCCACTGCCAGCTGGTTGTGTATCTCTTGTTGTTTCTTGAGTTCTTCTAACTTCTTCTCTTGAGCTTTTTTGACTTCAGGTGGCAAATCCTGCATGTTAGGTTAGTAACAAACTATGATGTCGTGCATTGGAAAATCAATAACAGTTCGAAGCAACATATACAACCTTAGTTTAAAAGCAAAACCAATTGGAAGGACTATACAAAAACCAACCCAGTTCAAGAAAGTAAACATGTTTCACAGACAATATTACTAAAACTTTTTCTTATCTGGAAATGAAAATAAGAGGTATGAAGAGACCAAGAAAGTTACAGGGATAAGAGAGAGACACTAAAAATTATAATCAGAATGGTGGCCAACAATTACAGGTACATTTAGTATAAAAAATTAGTTCTTTTCCTTTTGCAAACAAAAGATGAATAGAATGAATTCCATTTTAACAGCTTAAATTTTGATCTCAAACACAAAAGTGAATCAATGTTTGGGTAACAGTCAATACAAACTACAACATACGCCAACAATTACAGGTACATTTAGTATAAAATATTAGTTCTTTTCCTTTTGCAAACAAAAGATAAATAGAGAGAATTCCTTTTTAACAGCTTAAATTTTGATCTCAAACACAAAAATTGAATCGATGTTTGGGTAACAGTCAATAAAAATTGCAATATAATCAAGCCTTTGAGAATTATGAATTCTTAACAAGTTCCAACTCCCCTGCCATTCCTTTAAACACAGTATTAATGTTGCAATCAAGAACAAGATCAAACTCTGAAAGGAAAAAAGTACCAATTAAAAATTGTCCATATTTTTGATAAGTTAGGGATCCATGGTCTTTCACCGGCTCAATCACATTTTAATCTCTAATGACATCCTTTCCATCTATAAGCATCCAGGAACAACTTCACACTCCATGTCAGGAACCACTTTTAAGTGTTATTTGCTTATTTTATCCTCCCTTTTCATAAATAAAACTAACTTACAACTACTTATTTTCTTGAACTTATATATAATGAATCTAATAATTAGCTGCATAAGCTAATATGTAGTTATAATATAAGGAAAATCGGTATTGCCGTGGATACAAAAAACTCCAATTGTTTATTACAAATATTAAGAGAAGTTCATTCAATTTTAACCCATATCCAATGCAACATAAAAAAATAAAAAATAATAATAATAATAAATAAATAAATAAATAAAGAGAACCATTCATTTTAACCTAATTAAGAAGCAACAGCAAATATAAAGTTGCACGCTACGCTTCCGCACTTGAACATTAATCAACTAAAAAGGAACCAGCCACTTCTACATACACCAATTGACCACCAAATTTTCCATACAGCCAATACATACATAAAATTACACAAACTAGCACGTATACGTTCATATGCATTTTATATGGGTATAATTGGTAAAGTTAAGGAGGTAGTGAGTACTTTGCGGAGCATGCGTTCAATAGATCGAATTTGGTTTTTGAGAGAGACGGCCTTCGCTTTGGGTTTGGGCTTCTTGTCGACAGCTAGGGATTTCGGCCGCCGCCCTCCCGCCACTTGGCGGTCGGCAACTCTGCGCTTCCCGTAGCCTCCGTGCGCCATAATTCAATAGTTATTTTTGTCGTAAGTTTGTGTGTGCATATATATTAGGCGAATTTTATAAAAGGCCTTTGTAGTTTGTACGTAGTTGAAAATAGCCTTAAAAATATTTTAGATAAATAGTCCACCTCTTTTTGTAAACTAATCAAATCTAACTCTATTTCGATGTGAAAATCGATTATAATTCAATCAAAATTCTATATTGAATTTAAAATTTTAAAAAAATATATGAAGTTAATTTTATGAAATTCTTAGAAATGGATCATTTTTCCCATGTCACGACACAATTTTAGATTTTTCTTGATGTAAAATCTATTATATTTCAAAATGTTAGGTTTGAATTAAAATTATTCTTCAATTCCTATGGATTTAGTAGTTCAATTGTCAGTCAACAATATTGTGATATGTTAGCGTGAGAGGACTTTCAGACTCTCGACAAAATATGAAGAAGTAGCTTAAATTGCTAACATTGCTCTCATTTTGGCCATTAAAATGTTCATCTTACATTTGTCGTCATTAAATTTTGTAATTGCCGTCATTAAATTTTGTAAAGATTTCATAAAAGATCACTCAATTATAAAAATAATTTAATTTTGATACATGAACAAACCTACTTTATTTTCTTGCCAAGCGTAAGCATATATTGCTACGGATGAAGTAAAATTGATGGGAATAGAGCGGTTTTTTTTTCATTATTTTGCTCACCTTTATTATATCACAAGACTTAACCTCCTAGGCCCCAACATCGATTTTCTCCAATCTTCAAATTAGGGTGCCAAATGTCAATCGAAATACAAAATATTGAAGACTTTGTGGACGAAAGCTAAATCCATGTCAAAAATTCTTGGAATGTGCTGGTTTTAGGATAAGAATGAACTCCATTTTTGTAGGACACAATTCAACTTGGACTCTTCTCCATTATGGCACTTTAATACTGAACAAATAGAATCAAATGATCATTTGTGAAACCGTTATAAACTAAGTAAGGAAAATACTTTAATGATCATTTTGAAATTTCTTACACATACTTCAGCTGCTAGTGAAATTAATATAAGATTCAGGGAAATTGGTGCAAATTGTCTCATCTTGAGTGTTTTGGTCCAAACTTTTAAATCTTGGCATTCACCATCCCAACTATTTGCATTCTCGACACAATTGATCCCCTTTGGATGCATTTAATCCAAAAGACCTTTAGTTTTGTGCGTGCAATGCAATTACTCTTGCTTTATTTTATTTAAAAGAAACAATTTCGTCAAATGAAAAGATTTAAAAATAGAAAAAAAAAGCCAAAAAAAAAGATAATGAGTAACCATCATCTTCTTACCACTAACTACACCCCTCCACCATACAATGCCACCAGCACCAAGCCACACATCGCAGATGCTGCCATCCTTTCACGGCACTATTTCTGAAGAATTATCTCTGTTACGTATTTAATGTAATTGGCAAATCTAGGAACAAAATGAACTTAATTTGATATATTGTAAAAAGTCAAGGAGTAATGTGCAAATAGTAAAAAGTTGTGTTATATTAGGTCTAGGTTCGAGAATAAAAAAGAAGGAAAAACGCGCCGCAATTTACGTTAGACTGTCGCTAAAACTTGGCGCGAGCGTCAAAAACAGTAACACTGTCGCTAGCCTGTCGCTTTGACTTCGCTCAAGCGACAGCTTGTCGTTCGACTGTCGCTCAGCCCTCGCTCGAGCGACAGTGTTATCCAAAATTTTTTAATTCATTTTCTAAAGGTTTTTTGTCCGGTCAATTCATTCCCTAACTTACATATAAATATCCAAACGCCACAGAACGATTTTTCATAAAGTTGAATATTAGAGAAACACATTTCTTTGAGATCATCTTGATCTATTTTACTTTTAACCTTCGTCTTGTATTGGCTTTTGGAGGGGAAAACATCAAATTCATAATCCAAATACTAAACGGTTGCTTCCTTCATATCTATTAGAGTTTCTGAAGATCAAGGAAATGTGACCGGTGTTCCAGTCATTGAAGAACGCGGTGTTCTTCGTGCATCCACATGAGATAGAAGATTTCACAAAACTAGGAGTTGCTGCAGAAAAGTGCAATTCAGGAGAGTTTTGGAAACTGCAGCTGAGAGTTGCTGCAGGAGCACAGAATCCAGGAGAGCTGTTGGAATTACAATCAGGAGATCAGATAGTACGTATCGTTATCTAGTCTGGTAGACTGTAAGTTATAAATCGTTTATAGTGAATTGTTGATTGACAAAGTGCTCGAATTTTTTACCCAATTGGATTTCTCCGTGATAAATTCTGTGTTATTTATTGCTTTCATAATTGCAGTAATTCAACATAGGAAAATATGAATTGCACGATTAACCATCTAGAAAATAATTAATAGTGACTTGTTGCTATTAAATTGTAAAGTAATTTTAATTCCGCATAATTACATATTCACCCCACTATAAGTTTTGTTAGGGTAGAACTACGTATTTTCAATCTCTACCGTCACATCCTTACTTCCCACAATCCCATTGTCCGTAATCCTGACTAATATAGTATTAATAGGCCATCACAGCCACAAGACTTTCTTCTACTTTTGCAAATACAAAATTTGACATGGATTTTGACATGAAAATAAAGAAATCGAGATTCTGGTTTATTGAAAGATCCTTTCAACCACTACTGGCTAATGATTGATGGAAACCCATATTAAACTTACTATAATTGTAACAAACAAAATTAGATAGTAATTTATTTACAAATTATTTCACCACCGAACTTTGCTCAAACACATCTAATGTAAACTATAGTAGAGAAATCATGTTTTCAGCCATTCTCGAGTAGAATGGCAGAAGAATGGTTTATATACATTGGGCACGAGAATAACAAGGAGATTTAGCAAGATTGATTTTTGCTTTAGGTGTCTTTTTTACTTTCCTCGTGAGCCTTGGCCATTTGCAACCCTCAATTTATGTCACTTATCCTTGAGATTGATATTGGAGCGAGGAAAGAGGAATTGGTTGGACTTGGGGTCTTTGGATGTTCTTCGAAGGTCCACTTGTGACTAGGATTTCTATGAACTTGCCCGTACACTCTTTGTTACTGCTTAAATCTCATCATTGGCTTATAAATTAGATTTGGATATCCTAATCCAACATCTCTTCCAACTTTCTAAATCAGCAAAAATTGTTATTAGACTTGCACTTGAGTGTACAACCATGTTTAGTTCCAAAATCAAATGGAATATCCTCTATTTTAGATGGGATTTACTATTATTCATTCCCATTTCTTTAAATGATTCTCTTTATATATGTACCTTTAACTCAAGACGATTGAGTCATATAAAATTAAATAAATGTCTTTTCCTTCTAGTTTTATTTTTTATCCTTACATGAACCTTCTTGTGTTTTTCCTACAAGTTTAAAGCTAATCAATGTAGAACACAATTTTGCTGACCAACATTAGACTTTTCAACGAAGCCCTTCTTTAATGGGACCTAGTTGTTGCTATGGTTTGACATAGTAAAAATGTGGTAACTACTCGCATTAGGGCGGTGATAGTAGTGAAAGTTTGGTGGATGCTGGGGGCATGGATCTTTGGGGTGCGGGTTTGGGAGGAGAAGTTTACTCTTTGTTTTTTTTTTTTTTCTAGTATTCTTTTATTTTTGAAATGAAGAAAATTTCATTTCAAATAAAAATAAAATAAGAGCAATTCCAGTTCATGTTCAAATTTAATGGTTATCATGGACAATATCCATTCAAAATGATCATTTGTGCTAAGAATGCAAAGGTTATGACGGTTAATTATATCAAGATTTAAAAGTTTCGGACCATTTGCGCCAATTTCCTTAAGTTTATAAAGAAAGCCCATTTAGATAATAATAATAATAATAATAAATTAAGATGCTTCTCGCTTTGTGACTTGGAAAACCTTCCAAGAAAAATTGCCCAACAATTACTCTCATTCTCCGAATTGTGATCAAACGCTCTTCAGAATCTTCTGCAACTTTGCTTTATTATATTTTACCATCCGAATCAATGTTGCCGGCCTGTATTTTTCTTTAATTATATCCCCAAAATCTCTGTAAATCCACGCCCAAATAAAGTAAAAGCTGAAAACCCAAACCCTAATCTTTACTATTTTCTTTTAATTTTTTTATTTTTTCAAATCCTGATGAAATTGTACCCTCACTTCATCAATTTCATCTGATTTCTTCAACTGGGTTGTCAATGGATTTTAATGAATTGGAAGCGATGGAGGGCCTCAGATGGTCATGGCACTCCTGGCCTGCTACCAAGCCCGAAGTTGCGTCTCTAGTCATCCCACTATCCATCATGTGCACCCCCTTAACGCCATTTAACGAGCTTCCGATTCTGCCTTACGATCCTTTGACTTGTTCCCAATGCCACGCAATTTTGAATCCGTATTCCCGGGTTGATTACACTGCGAAAATCTGGGTCTGTCCGTTTTGCTATGAGAAGAATCGGTTCCCAGTATCGTATATTCATATTAATGAAAATAATATTCCAGCTGAGCTTTTTCCTACCTACTGCACCGTGGAGTACCATTTGAATAAAAGGGGTTCGGAACAAGGCTCGGGTTTGAGTTCTGGTCTGGGCTCGGCTCCAAGCATGAATAAGGCATTGGGTTTGAGGTCTAATAGTAGTTCATTTACATCAATGTCAACATATTTGGGTTCAAGTTCGGGTTCGGATTGGGCAGGGCCTGGGTTAGTGGTGGGGCCAGCGATTGTGTTTGTTGTGGATGCTTGTACACCAGAAGACGAGCTGGGACTGCTGAAGAGTGAATTGTTGCATGTCATCACTCGATTACCAGAGAATGCCCTGGTGGGTCTGGTTGTCTTTGACTCTATGGTGAGGTTGTATGACTTGGGGTTTACCGAGTGTTTGAGGGTTGTTCTTTTTCATGGCGAGCGTGAGGTTTCATCCGAGCAGGTATATTTTGAAAGAATACATGTTAATTATTTCGAGAATGACACATTTTTTGTACTAGATTTCATATTAGAACAGAGTTCTTTGTTTCAGTTGCTATATAAAATGCTGCCTTACATATTCTGCTGAATATTGCCCAAATTGAATAATATCGCATTATCCATCCTATGTTACTGGGTTTAGAAACATGAATGTTATTTTTTTATATTTGTTTTATTTGCTATTCACTAATTTGTGTAACAGGGAAACTAAGTCAACCTCTTCAAATGTAAAATTGAACATTGGGTAAATATATTTTCTTGTTTCTGCGTTTCAAAGCTAGTAGTCGTGCTGCCATTTATCTATGATTTTACTTGGTTTTTAGACTTAATATATTGGAAATACTTGCTATTGTGATGAAAGATGATGAAATAATTGCTTTAATTTGACAAATATGGATAAAATTGTAAAATGAGAAGATGGGGTTTGTTTTCAATGTAAGATATCAAAAGAATTCTATGAACTATGAGATTATCCATACACGATTGCAAGGTAGCCAGCCATTTAAGAAAACATGAAGTGTAACTTTGCAATTAAAACTCCACTTCCACAACTTGAAGCTTGTGAAACGAAACTGCCATAAGAATTGAAATTTCAAAGGTCCTTTATAACATAAGTAACGCTTTGTCTTGAAATTTTTTCTTGTCTCCTTCTAATCTCATAAATAAATAAAGGATGTCAACAGATAATGAAAAGAAAATATAAATACTTCTGCAATCAGGAGAACCTCCACGGAGGGTGGCTTGGTTATGTTCATTCTTATACAAGCTCCTTAATATATAGATCAGCTTCAAGTACTTACAAGCGAAAGTGCTAATTACATTGATTCACTCAACCATTTCCTCATTTTTTGCCAACCCTGAACTCTTTCTACCCACTTTCAAACCAGCTATGATACAGGCCCCTCCAATTCTGCAATCCACTTGCCTCGTGTTAAATTTGTGTTTGATTACAAAGTCTCCCTGTGCTACTACACCTCCTTTCTGTAGATCACTTCTCCACTCCAACTTTGCATTCTTGTCTCAACTTGACCCATCATTTCACTCGCTGTTCTAGATTGGTTATTCATGATGGAAGCAGAATATTATTGACTCTGATGCCTTCAATTAAAAATGGAGCTTAAACCAATTCTTTTTGGTTCTCTTTCTCAAGGGATCCAAGCTTGCTGCCACTATAAGCTGGTTGTTCACAGATAGAAAGGAAACTGGTGGAGAAATGGCAGTGATGGAAGGTAATGGAGTCAGTATTTGTCTATGATAAAGAAAAGGGGGGCAGCTTCATTTTATAGCTTCCTGAAATTTTACGGAACTTTATTTGAATTATTAGTTTAAGTGCAATATTTTGTTGAAGTTAATGACTTTTATCAGCTAATTTTTAGGTTATTTCATTCAATACGTATGTCATATTTGTTTGGAATAGAAAAATAGGGGAAAAAAAAAATCCGGTCTTGATGAAATAATGTGGTTATAGTAATTTGATGGGGCCAGGACACCAGTAGTATGCGTTGATGCTTTTAAGCTGGGTGTTCTAGGCGAAGAGATTATCAATGACTAGTTGTAGGGGCGGACGAAACATTTGGTAGCCTAAGACCTGTACTCTTGTAATCTCGAGGTAGGTTTTGAGCTGGGGAAAATTTCAGGATTCGTTTTCTATTCTATCTTGTTGTGTTTGCGTCCATTTCATTTCTTTGCCTGGCTCAACACCCCTCAGTAATAATTGTTTTGACTATCGATCAATGGAGTTACATGATATTACAATTAATTAATCCTCCGTTTGGGAAGAATTTATAAATAGATAGAAATGATTGGTGGATAAGTGGATGGTAGTTGTGGCTCCATTGGAATGTGTGGTAGAGAATGAAGTTTGACCAATTTATAATTGATTTATAAATTTTCCAAAAGGAGACTAAGATGTCAATCCCATATCTGTTTTTGTTTTTGATGTGTTGATTTCACTTGCTCGATTCTCATTTATTTTTAAACTACTTGCTGGTGTCTAATTATTACTTTATTATCAGACTAAGCAGCTTCTTGGGCTCCATCACATGACACAATCCCTTGGAAAGTCATCAGCTGTTCAAAGAAAGGACTTTCTCTTGCCAGTGTCACAATGCGAGTTCAACATAACATCTGCAATCGAAGATATCCGTTCTTCACCACAGATCATGCGAGGACACCGGCCTCTGCGGTCTACGGGTGTTGCAATATCAGTGGCTGTAGGGCTTCTAGAAGGTTGCTCGGTGAATACTGGTTCTCGTGTCATGGTCTTCACATCAGGACCTGCAACAATCGGCCCAGGGATCATAGTCAACTCTGATCTTGGCAATGCCATCAGAACTCACCGAGACCTTAATAATGTTCATGCAGCTTACTATAGAAAATCCTGTGAATTCTACAAGCAAATATCTCAAAGATTATCTGATTCATCCATCATTCTTGATCTTTTTGCCTGCTCTCTGGATCAGGTTGGAGCAGCAGAAATAAAAGTCCCAGTTGAAAGTTCAGGTGGTTTCATGATGTTAGGGGAATCATTTGCGTCGGACCAATTTAGAAAGTGCCTGCGTCAAATGTTTGACCGTGATGACAATGGAAATTTAAAGATGTGTTTTGATGCAACTATAGAGATAGTAACGACAAAAGATTTGAAGATTTGTGGGGCCCTTGGTCCCTGTCATTCTATGCGGAAGATGAATAATTCAGTAAGCAACAAAGAAATTGGTGAGGGTAGTACTTACATTTGGAAACTGGGGACAGTCACTAGCAAAACATGCATTGCTTTCTTCTTTGAAGTGGGTGATGGACAAAATGTTCTATCTGGTTCTGCATTTTTCTTACAGTTCATAACACGTTATCGATATGGTAACATGGGAATCCGGAAAAGGGTGACAACCGTTTCACGAAGGTGGGCCGGGAAGCACTCTCCTGAAATTGCTGCCGGTTTTGATCAGGAAGTAGCAGCTTCAGTTATGGCTAGACTTGCCATCCACAGGACAGAGAGAAGTCATGCACAGGATGTTGTAAGATGGCTGGATAAGACATTAATTCGTTTTGCTTCTAAATTTGGGGATTACATGCCAGAAGAACCATCTTCCTTCCGTCTTTCATCCAACTTCTCTTTATACCCACAATTTATATACTACTTGAGGAGGTCACAATTTATTGACGTCTTCAACAGCACTCCAGACGAGACAGCTTATATCCGTCTGATGTTAAATCGTGAGGGAGTGGTTAATTCTCTTATCATGGTCCAGCCTACCCTTTTCCAGTATTCATTTGATGGCCCCCCTGTCCCAGTCCTCTTGGACGTATGCTCCATATCTCCAGATGTGATTTTGCTTTTTGATTCCTTCTTTTATGTTGTCATTCACTATGGTTCTAAGATTGCTCAGTGGAGAAAACTTGGTTATGACAAGGACCCGAGCCACGAGAATTTCAGGAAACTTCTAGAAGCTCCTGAGCTTGATGCTGAGCAACTGGTGGCTGAAAGGGTTCCTGTCCCAAAACTTATCAAATGTGACCAGCATAGTAGCCAGGCACGGTTTCTTCTTGCCAAGTTAAATCCATCCGTTACTCATAATTCAACGTATACAGATGGTTCGGAAATTATATTTACTGACGATGTGAGCTTGCAAGTATTCCTTGAACACTTGCAAGAATTGGCAGTACAAGGTTAATTAGTGGAGTTTTGCAGATTTTAGCTTGTTTCTGTAATAATAGACAAAATATTGTTGTATATTAATAGTTTTTGAGGGTATAGAGGAAAAAATTGAAGAGGGTTTCACATTTTGGGCTTTAGCCTTCATGCATTATTCACCAGTTGTTGCTTCGTTTTTTGCTGGTGTAATTGGTATTTATAACACGGATTCTGGAGTTGGAAGAGTTTTCATTATTGTGAGTTTTGAGGAACTGACTAATACATGATTATTAGGGGGAGTGGAGACCGGCAACGCTAGAGGTGTAAAAATCGAACTGTGGTACATGCTTGAGAGTTTATAATCTGTTTAAATTATAAACAAATAGAAATAAGTGATGGATAAGTGAGTGATAATGTGCGTCTCATGAAATGTATAGAAAATAAGAAGTGATTTGATCAATTATAAATACATCATAAACATGAGCAGGTGGTTTGTGCTTAGTTTGGCATGTCACGTGTTTCGATATGTCATGTTAGGTTGATCAACCTGGATAAAAATGAGGAATGTCATGTGTTGTAACTTTTTATTCAAACCCTGCTTGAGTTCTTTGATATAGGGGTGATAAAAATGTAAATTGTCTTATACCTCGTCATCTCATCCGAATAATGTAGAAGTTCCTTGTCTTGTCATAGAATTGAGATGAGAAGAAGAAACATAGATTTTATTCATACTCTATATACCAATTAATTTTTTTTTATGTGTTTTAAATCATATTTAAAAGAATATAAATAAAAAAAAAAATGAGATGAGAAATTGAGATATTTTATTCTTTCCCTCCTTGGCTTTTGAAAAATCTCAATGTATGTGGAGGAATTGTGTCTAGGAAAGCCGCCTTGACCTTGCCCCCATCTTGTAGTCTTCCTAGTTTAACATGGCTCAACTCAGCTAGCCATTGACCCTTAAAACCTAAGGGATAGGTTGGCCTACGGGATGGTTCGAGCAAGTTGTGCTTTTGGTGTGTAGCTCGATCTAGTTTTATACCTATAAACTATGGAGTACGATGAAGGTAATCGTTTTTTCTTTATTTTCTTTTTAGTATGCAATAGTTAAAATATTTATTTATTTGGATAGATTCCCCTGTTATCACTTTGAATATCATCAAGGCTAATATAGATTACACTAAAAAGATTGTCATATAAGTGAAAGTAGACGATGTCTACAAGAGTTTCTCTTCAATATTGCGTAGCTAGGACTATGTCTAAACTGGCGCGATAAGGAAAAAAACGTAGACATTAACAAAATGATCGTTAAGATGTAAAAAATTTTCTTGTGGAAGTGAATCAACATAATTTAATATTTATTTATCATTTTTATTATCTCTCTATTTATTAATCAACTGAAGATGTTGCTGAACTTAAATGCCAGATCGAAACGGGCAATTACAAAATTCCAATTCCCTATTTACTTATAATTGTTTCCTCTCTCATTGGGGTTTTCATCTGTTTCTACAATAACAATCACATATGAATATACATATAAACCATGGAAAGAATCATGAAACTGTTTTTGAGTAATTTTTCATTGTAATGTTTATTGGATATGAGGGTGGGTACGTGGTGCCGGCGGATCCTCCGGGTGGATTGAAGAAAAAAGGGAGACGGGTCACGGAACTGGATCCTTATGGACTCTTCGGGCGAGGAGTTCTTCACGCGCAGGGTGCAAATCCACGCGCGTGATCTTCGAATTCTTGATCCCCTCTCGTCTTACCCTTCTACCATACTTGGTCGGGAGGAAGCTATTGTTTTCAATTTAGAGGTGAATTTTGCATTTATTTTAGTTTACTATTTTATTTCTTTTCAATTTATTTGTTAATGCAAAAGGGGAGTCTTGGAGTGCAAAATTAAGGGCCATTTTATTCACCCGAAGATTTAATTTTAAAGACAAAAAGATTGAATTTTTAAATCTATAGTTAAAAGCTTTTTCCCCTCATAAAAGATTGATTTTTGTTTTTATTTTTTATTATGATTTTTAGTTAAGAATTGATAAATTCTTCCCATTTAGTTTTGGCATGTCTTTCGTATTGATTTTTTTAAATAGTTACATATCCTCAGTTTTGTATTTGTATCATGGAATTACAGTTAAATTTAATTATAGTGTTATTAAATTTTTTTATTTTTTATTTTTTCTCTTGGCTGCATGCAGCATATCAAGGCTATAATTACTGCCGAAGAGGTGAGTTTTGTTTTTTCCCTCAGCATTTAGGCTTTTCTTCTCAATTTTGTCCTTGATTTCTTATCATATAAACTTGTGAAAACATGTATTCTACGAGGTTCTAAGAGAAAATTATTGATATAATAGTAAGAAAAAAAAAACGTGAAACCAATTCCAATTCAACTATTTAAATTAATAGAATAATATCATGGAAATGTGTGACAAGGGATTGGAATTTAATACATTATTATTATTTTTTTGTATCTTTAATTTCTTTCAGCTAAACTTCTCTTGTTAGTTGAGGATCCACCTGAAGTTTGTTGTTGCATGCTTACCCTATTATACTATCTGATACACAACCTTGTCATGCTTGTGCCTCACGGTTGCTGAATGATGACACCATGAATAACAGACTGTGTATCTTATTGACACTATTGCATTTTTCCTTTTCGAAATTAGGATTTGTAAATGGAAGATTTGATAAGCTTCCTGAGCTAGCCTGTCGTTGAATAATACATTGGAGGACTGTGTAAATTGTAATTTTAACTCACTACTATTTAGGTGCTGCTTCGTGACCCATCTGACGATAATGTTACTCCAGTTAAAGAAGAACTAAGAAGGCAGCTAAAACCAGCAAGTGCTAGTTTGTTGTGCATCATGATACTGAAGCAGGTGAAGAGGATGGTATTTCTTATATTCTTTTGATTCCTTTTATTCGATGGTTATTGCCTGTTGCATAAGTTACTGATTGTCACTGGTTGATAAATATAAATGAATACTCCTTCCAGTTTTCCTTTCTATCTTGCTAGATTTCCTCTTCTTTGTCAAAACAATCCATTTCTCATTTTATGCGTGGAGTACAATACTACCTAATGATCTGCATGATTCCACACAGACTCTCCTTTTGAGTTTCAAGCTCTGGAAGTGGCATTGGTCACTAAACTAACTTGTGAAGATCCCAACATCTCACCAAGTAGTGTTCCTTACTTTTAGGTGAACATGTATGTTTTATCTTGCACTAGAATTATTAAGCAGTCAATGAACAGTACCTATATGACTATTTGGAACTTTATGTCATCATTTGGAGGGGACTGGTTCCTCGAAAACTAGTAACTTGGGAGGTTTATAATTTTCCTGAAAGGATCTAATAATTTTTTTCAATTCATTTGTATCTTTATCCACTTTTCATTGCGACCAATTTGTGTTCATAACAGCGTGAATATCCCAACAGATTCTGCCTCAACTTATCAGTCTATTGGAAGTTAACATTGATTGATAATCAGCATTCTAACAAATGTGGCTAGTATGCTTAGTACATCATCTTACGAATTTTAATGGAAAATTAAGAACTTTTATCAGATTAGGGTACTTTTGGCAACTAAATATGCCATAATATGAAGATATAAAGACTGTCCAACAGAGTAAGCATAAAAGAGAATAGTTGCATAAACTTACAAATCTTTTAAAAACTCTTACTGAATGCCCTTTTCACTGAGTAGTAGAAAACAGGAAAGCGGAAGCTGCAAATGACACATTCTATGATCGCAAGTCCTAGTGAATGTTCTAACACCGTGTACAAACTGGTCATGAAAGCAATTACCATCGCACCCATGGCAACTATTTCAAGCATTGCAACAGAAAGATACGAGTGCATAAGCTTCAACTTGTCAGTGAAACTGGCTCCAATGAAGTGGAGAAAAATAGCAGAAGCAGAGCAAAACATAGCTAATGCGTCCGTTATAATGAACGCTTTAAAAGTCTCTTTTCTTGATAAAATTGCAAGGCCTTCGTTCGGGCAATCATTTCCATCATACCCACTTGGAATGGTGAATCCGACAGCAAATGCAACTGTTGTTATGAGAGCAACCACTACCATATGAGTGTCAGCCATTTTTCTAGTATCTGTTGGAACCACCTTTTATTTTCAAGATGATCTTTCTGCATCTGCAATCGCAAACTAGTTTCAAGAATCATTGCATTCCAGATACCCGGGAAAGCATTTTTCTCTTTTAATTCCTTCTGTACGGCATTCTGCATTGTGTCAAACCAAAGAGTCGAATTACACGCAAAAGGATCGACTAAAAAAAATTATACAAGAGCGGCACTTTCTATGGTAGGCGATTTTATTAGACACTGGAAACTTTACTTATGGCATCCTCATTTTCCGTCAAGACATGTTTGGTAAAAAAGGTATTTGTCCTCTGTCATTTCATTTAGAGCACGACTTATTTTAGAAAACTCACTAGTTCGACTTGGCACATTATTATGATTAGAGGATAGTAACACATTCCTTTTGCACCTTGCAAATTAATTTTCCACGTTGACATAAAGTGAAAATTGGGTCAAAACTCTTTTGAAAATTGCAACCAGACCCTTATTTTTAAGTAATTGATAGGCCCTCCAACTTCTAAAATTACTAGTAGGCCCTTACTTCAAAAAATTATAGTTTCCTTCAAATCTTATTATAGGCGAGGGCTCACAATTTTCTAAATTGCATAAAAAGCTCCTACCTACACCAAAATTCAAAACCCTAACCCTAACCATCTTGGGTGGCGCCGACTAGTATTGGTGCCGTTCTGGCTTCTACGACGAGAGTCCCTTCTCAAGCGATGGGAACAATGCGAAAACGCTACCACTCACAACAACACTTTCTCATTGCTGTTACAGCGGCTACATTGCAGTTGCAATTGTAGCGACATCGTATGTCACCATAGAGCACAGCATCATCTGTTGTCACTATGAAATGCGCAATAGCACTCTTGGCCACTGAAGCGACGGCGACTCTTGCTGGTCCCTCCCAATCCAATTTTTTGACCAACAAGTTTTCTTTAAAAAACAAATTTGTAGAACATGAAAACAATTTTTCTAAATTGCTAAAACAAGATAACAATAAAAATTATTTTTTTATTGTTCCAAGATATATAATAATTTCTTATAAACACAATGAAGGCCCTGATAGTACTATTGAGAATTTACTTAATTATGCAAAGTGAAATTTAAACAATTTAAATTCACACCAAAAATCTTTTTTTTTTTCAGATAAAAAATGTGATAAAAATTATATCTTTAGTTAATTTTGCGAAGTTATTTGATAATCTTAGAACACGTACAATCATGATCTACGCACCACAATTGTCCAATTGTCAAATCTTCAATGATAATCCACACAAGGAAACAATAATGATTGAAATATGGTTTCTCTTTTCTTGTGCTAGCAAAACAATGAATGTATTTTATGATTTCTCAAATCCTAACAGTTTACTAATAGGAGTTCAAGTGAGCTTGACCCGTCTATTAAACTTGATCCGATTCAATATTTAATTAATCTAATTAATTAAAACTTGCTAAATAAATTAATTAATTTAATTAATTGTCTTAGGCCCATTAATAAGCAATCCAATTAATTAATTCTATAATAACCAACTCTTGTCAATTAGTTAATTAGTAATATCATTCTTCCAGTTCTTCTTATTGAGTGTGACTCATTGTACTCCCGATTACGATATTTAATGACGTGAATTATTATTTTGATCAAACCAAATTAAGATAAATTAAAATACCCTTTAATTTATCATTTATTAATTCACATTCGACGTTCCTGATTGACATGTAGCAATGTCTCGGGCAATAGATATAACGAGAAATGTAACGTAGTATGACAAAACTAAACTTGTTCGTTTACCGTGAAACTATAATTCATTTGTCAATATGATCCAATCAATTACAATATATGAAAGCGGGTCAATCTCGATTGTCCATTATATCTTTCATCCCGCTCTTAAATCAATATAAGTCGAAAACTCTTTTCTATTTATGAGCACACTTAGCCAAGGATTTCGTTATCAACTTAATTGAATGAAATGTACATCATAATCTCTTACTATCTGAGGTGACGAAATCATTCATAACTTTCATATGATTCTTGACATACCTAAACGATGTCGTATTAGCGACTCTTGGTAGAGCATCATTCAATATCACCAAAGTATTACTATCCTTATATAAAGCATTATGATAACCTAAAATCTAAGGACCAATTCCACTGTCGAACGTTAGAATCCATGTGAAATCTCTCTTACAATATTTTGTTCTTATAACAAAAGATCCACACGTCCATTTAAATGTCACTACATTTTAGTTTGTAAGATCAGCTACTCACTTTACAAGTGAGAAATGCTATATGTGATGGACTATCAATAATAACAATATCTGCATCTTATCATTACTTACGATCACGGATAATTTAAGAATGAGTCATACGTAATTTGTCTCTCACTATCACAACTCCTTGTGATTAACAAGTTATTAGGACATAAATCTACGAACTCTATTTATTAGAATAGTAATTCAAATAAATAAAATCTTGTCATAAATAAAATACATTAATAGTGTTTACAACTTAAATCGATTGGACATAGGACATAACACTTGCATAGTTTGAACGGAAACGTAAAAATGTCATTATATAAAAAATGCTAAATGAACTTCTCATCTCGTAGTAGCAAAAAATAGCATAGCTGAGGCTGCAAAGGACACATTCTATGATTGCAAGTGTTGGTGAATGTTCTAACACAGCGTACAACCCGGTCATGAAAGCAATTACCATAGCCTTCATGGCAAGATTAATGAACATTGAAGCAACCATACACAGGTGCCTAAGCTTCCACTTGTCAGTTATTAAGACTCCATCGCAGTGGAGACAAATAGCACAAGCAGAGCAAATCATAGCTAATGTATCTGTTATAATGAATGCTTTAAAAGCCGCTTTTCTTGATAAAATTGCCAGGCCTTCGTTCGGGCCATCATTTCCATCATACCCACCCGGAATGGTGAATCCAGCAGCAAATGCAACTGTCGTTATTAAAGTAGCCATTAACATATGAGTGTCGGCTACTTTTCTAATATCTGTTGGAACCACTTCATCTTCAGGACGATCTTTCTTCTTCCGCGTCAAACTATTTTCACGAATTGCTACATTCCAGGTATCCAGGTTAGCACCTTTTTGTATTAATTCCTTCATCGCGTCATACTGCATTGTGTCAAGCCAAGGAGTCGAATTAGAGATGAAAGGATCAACTAAAAAAAAAACAAGAAGAGCGGCACTTTCTGTGGTAGACGCTTTTATTAGACACGGAAACTTCATCTCTGGCATCCTTATTTTCCATTAAGACATGTTTGGTACACATACTATAGATAATATTTTAATTTATTTTTCTTCTTTAATATTATCCCAAATTGTAGCTCTTCCTACCAAACAAACTAATCCTAAAACCATTAATAGGAAAAGAAGGTATTTGTTCTCTGTCATTTCATTTAGAGCATCACTTATTTTAGAAAACTCACTAGTTTGACTTGTCACATTATTATGATAGTAACACGTCCCTTTTGTACCTTTTCAAATTGTTTTTCCGCGTTGTATAAGAAATAAAGTGAAAGCTAAGGCCTGTTCTCTTTACCATTTTCAAGTCGTTTTCTATTTTCGATTTTCCAAAACAGCGAAAACGCGTTCTCTTTCCCATTTTCGAAAACGCATTTTTGAAAACAGGTTAAAATTTTGTAGAGAAAACACAAAACGATAAATTTGTCGTTTTGAGTGTTTTCAGTTATAATCAAGTCAAAATTTTCAAAACTTGGTTTTGGTGTTTTCAAAACAATTTTTCAAAATGTCAAAGAGAACACATTTTCAACAATCTCAAAATGGACACACAAAACACAAAACTCAAAATGAATTCAAAATTCAAAACACAAAACTGAAACACAAAGAGAACAGCCCCTAAAGTTTTTAGAGTTTTGAGGAAAAATTTTTCAAAATGTCAAAGAGCACACATTTTCAACAATCTCAAAATGGACACTCAAAACACAAAACTCAAAATGAATTCAAAACTCAAAACACAAAACTGAAACACAAAGAGAACAGCCCCTAAGTGGTTTCATTCAGAAAATAAAAAATGACAAAAACTTGAATGGAGATTATCTTTACCTGTCTCATTGAATAAACATCGGAACACATTATCACATCAAGAGGCGTCATATTTTTCTTGTTCACTGCATTCTTCTCTGCTAGTGGATGGTTTACAAGATCACGGCCGCGGAAGTTGTGAGTTGCAGCATATACGTGGAGGGGTGTGTTTCCCTCTGCATCTTTTTGGTTAATGAGGTTGCCAACCCATGATTTTTTCATGATAAAGTTAAATGCTTCTTGTTGTTTGAATTCCACGGAAAGGTGTAGAATATTTCGGCCATCTCTCGTAACCATCTCCCAGCAATCAGGACAATATGCTAAAATCTCTTTCATTATCTTTACGTTCCCCTCACAAGTTGCTATATGAAGAGCTGTCTTATTGTTATCATTTTCTGCAACTATGTATGCTATTGATCCATCAGCCCTTAATAGTTCCTCTGCTACTTCGTTGGATCCATGTAGTGCAGCATAATGGAGAGCACTGCATCCAAAGTCATCTACTTCCTTTATTATATTTGGATATTTTCCCAACAGCTTTGTTGAGATTCCTGCATTCATCAAATTTTGAGTGAGCATTAGGCATTAGCTAGAGGCAAATAAAGCAGTTCTCATGCAGAAAAAAGCATGTACTATAAAATAAAAAACATACCTTTCTTATTATATAAAGCCACAGCATGTAGTGCAGTTCTTCCTTCTGGTCCACTGTAAGCCGGCGAGGGGCAATATTTCATTATGTAATCCATGCATTTATCAACTCGAGTGCTAGCAACCGCAAGAAAAAGTGGAGTTTCCATTGCATTATTTGCTATATTTGCAATTTCAGGGTCTTCTTTTATCATCGAATTGACCATAGATGGACAATTATTACTTATAGCCTCATGCAGTGCAGTGTCTCCATGTACATTTTTCGATGTTAGCAACCATTTGAGTTCTTCGTCTACGCCTCCGGCTTCAGGCTCTCGATCTACTCTCTTTGTGAATTTCATCATCACTGCCCCAACATTCTCCATGCCATTTCTTGCGGCAACGTGGAGCGCGGTCTCACAATCTAAGTTCACTTCATAGAATAAGGATCCATTTATCTTGAGGATTTCTGATGCGCATTCCCCGGAGTTGTCGAACTGGGCAGCAACGTGAAGTAAAGTATTCTTGTTTGGTGTCAATTGCTCGGTGCTGATGAGTTCCTTCTTTTGTCTCATGGCATTAAGATTGCACTCTTGTACATCTATATACAAACTAGGATCCATTAAGATTGCACTCTGAATGTAAAGACTTTCACCACACTTCAACAAAACAAAATTCGTTTATGTGCAGGATTGCAAGTGAACTTTATAGACCGTCGTCTTGCAGAATATTTAAGATTTCTACTTTTACTACTGATGAGAATGACAAGAAAAGATCTATTTAGCATTTCTAATATTATTATTTAATAAAATTGCCGCCATCGTTAAAGTCACACAAAATCTAAACGAAGAATCAATAAATCTGCCATTATTAAAGGACTGGGGTCCAATTACTTGCAATACGTATACCACACGTTTCTCAAGTGTTCATTATCTATTATATTTTTAGTTCTTTATTAATATTATTAGTGGGTACAATTTATAATTTAATAATATTGCTCGATTTAGACTTTTAGTTTAATGCGAATTTTTTCAGAGTTCGTGCTAAAAGTTTTACAATTTTACTCTTTGAAAAATATCGTATTTAACCTTCCTTCACCGCACTAACCGCTCCGGCCTGTGCCATCCTAAGTGCCTGCATGTGATATTAGTGTGTCCTACGTATCATATCGCCTCCAAGTACCAAGGAATAAAACCACCAAGTACTCGAGAGTACGCTTCTTTCGTTAGTGATACTTGCACGCTATCTCTTCAACCCATCTACTCAAGGCTTGAGATTAGTAAAATCCTACTCCAACTCTTAACAATTTACTTTCTCAACACAACCTCAAGTTGGATTAAGCACTGGGTTGTGATCAGTCATATTCATCTCCACACTTTAGGCATCCAAGCAGGGTGGATCCAGGAATTCGAGTGAGTTAGCCGCTCGATCATTTTTTGACTCCCTCATGAGCAAAAATTTCATATTTAGTTCCCAAAAGTCCTTTAGGTGCGTTGGTTTGGTAAGAAAGAGGATAGAAAGAAAATGACAGCTCACAATTTTAGATTTTCCGTTGTTTTGTAAAAAAAAGGTGCAAAATTGATTGAAGAATAATTTCCATTGCTTGTTCATCGAGAAGGGAATGCACTTTGTCGTAAATGACACATACGAAAGTGTTCTCTATATAAAATTTGCGAGAAATAAAATGTCGACTATTCCATAGATGGAACTAATTCCCATACCGAGACGTAATATAAAACAAGGATAATTTGTTTGTTGGTATGGAAAAATAGAAGCGAATCTACTTTTCCATCCCAATTCAAAGGAGAAATTCAAGTTCCTTCTGCCATAGAAAAAGACCATTTTGCCCATATTCAAATCCCAATCCAAACAAAAGGCTAGCACAAAAGCCACCTATTCCAACCAAGTAAAAATAAGAATAACAATTACATGGGATTCTGGGACCCACAAACGGAAACTAAAAATTGAACCCCCACCAGTGGATATGGGAAAAGCAACAACAGTACTGAATAGAATAGATACATTATTTGTCTTCTTCGTCAAAAAAGAAAAAAAGAAACTGGAAGAGAAAGAAAATGAGCAAAGCAGAAATCCTATACTATGCTATGCATACAGGGATGGATCCAGGAATTCGTGTGAGTTATGAAGGATTCAGGTGAGCGAGCAACCACTTGAGTGACCATCGAACAGCCACCCAATATATATACTCATTTTTTGACTCCCACATGAGCAAAAAATTCATATTTAGTTCCGAAAAATCGTTTAGATGCGTTTTGTTTGGTAAGAAAGAGGATAGAAAGATAATGACAGCTGATAATTTTAGATTCTCCATTGTTTGTTAACAAAGAGAGGTGAAAATTGATTGAAGAATAATTTTCATTGCTTGTTTACGGAGACGGGAATGTACTTTGTCAAAAATGACTCATACGAAAATGTTTCTCTATATAAAATTTGTGAGAAATGAAATGACGACTATTCCATAGATGGAACTCATTCCCATACGGGACACATAAACAAAACAAGGATAATTTGTTTGTCGGTATGGGAAAATAGAAGGGAATCTACTTTTCCATCCCAAAACAAAGGAGAAATTCAAGTTCCTTATGAAATAAAAAGTAAAAAACCATTTTACCCATTTTTAATGGGTTTTTCTAAATGGACAGGGTCCGTCCAAGGGACGCCACGCGCAGCACAGAACCCCTGCCAATAGGGGCACCACGTTCGCTCCCTGGACAAACAGGGCCTACGTGGCCCTGTTTGTGCAGCAGAGCTCTTTTTAATCCCAATCCAAACAAAAGAGTAGCACAAAAGCCACCTAGTCCAACCAAGTAAAAATAAGAATAACATTTACATGGGAGTTTGGGACCTACAAAAGGAAACTGAAAATTGGACCCACCATTGGACATGGGAAAAGCAACAATAGTAGTGAATAGAATACATACTTTATTTGTCTTTGTTAGAATTGATATGACTTGTTTTGACACCAATTATTAGATTGATATGTTGAAGTTATATGAAAAATAATAATGAAGTATATAATCAAGCAAAATAATAATAAAGACAAGAAATATGACATAGGAATTAAGAGATTTTATTGATTTAAAAATAATGGAGAATGGAGAAAATTACAATGGATCCCATAATTCTAGTAATCTATTTTCTCACTTATTAAATTGTATAGAAGAGCCTAATATTTATAGGGAACATGTAGGGGCGACGTCCAAACCATAATAGATGAGTTGTAGTTTAAGTAGAATGCAAAAAACGTGTTAAAACGGGAAACGAGCTTGGATAGGATAACACCGTCGCTCGAGCGACACGCCCGTCGCTCGAGCGACAGGATAATGCTAGGCGGGCGATAAGTCTTTGGAGAAAACCTACAAGTGTTGCTCGAGCGGCCAACTAGCGGTAGGCTAGCGAAAATGCAGCGAATTTTCTTTCCGGTCCATAATTTCAACTTCTTCAAGTCCAATATCAATTTTCAACTACCAATGAGCTTCCAAAATAGAACTTCAACTTGACATAGGATTCCAATAGTATTTCAAATTCGAATTCTTCATGACATGCACTTTAATTAGAATTGTTTAATTACTTCAAACACTTCAACAAAAGAATTCGGGTCACACCCAAATTCCAATGTTCTTCACGAAAAAGAAAAATGAAATTGGAAGAGAGAATAAAAGCAAAGTGGAAATCCTATACTATGCTTGCATACAGGGACGGAACCAAGAAATTGAGCGAGTTAGGTGGATCAACACACAGCCACTTGAGCTACCGTCGAGCAGCCGCTAATATATATACTCACTTTTTAACTCCCCCATGAGCAAAAATTTCATATTTAGTTCCCAAAAATCCTTTAGGTGCATTTGGTTTGGTAAGAAAGAGGATAGAAAGAAAATGACAGCTGATAATTTTAGATTCTCCATTGTTTTGTTGAACAGAGAAAGGTGAAAATTTACGGAAGAATAATTTCCATTGCTTGTTTACAAAGAAGGGAATGTACTTAGTCATAAATGACACATACAAAATTGTTTCTCTGTATAAAATTGGCGAGAAATGAAATGTCGACTATTCCATAGATGGAAATTAAAAAAACAAGGATAATTTGTTTATTGGTATGGAAAAATAGGAGGGAATCTACTTTTCCATCCCAAAACAAAGGAGAAATTCAAGTTCCTTCTGCCATAGAAAAAGACCATTTTATTTTAAAGCCCAATCCAAACAAAAGCCTAGTACGTAAGGCACCCATGTTCATTGAAATGTGCAATAACATTTTTAACGCTTGTTGCTAATATATTATTTTGCAATGTTGGCAGTCTGTAGATTAAAAGTTTATATATTTTGTAGATATAACAATAAACAATGGCCGTAGCTGAAAAAAAGTTGAGAATTGTCTTCATTTGTGTACTATAAATGCAACCAATGCCCGAATTTATTAGTCTTGAAAAAGATTTGAGAAAATTTCTGCGTTCACAGTTTGAAACATTCATTGTCATATATGTCTCAAGAAAACTGTGTTGTGATTCTTGATTAATATTAGCAAGTAGAATTATTTTATTCTTTGAAATCCAACATCAACTTCATTAACTTATATCACTGGGAATAGCGTATGAAATGAGAAAGGAATAAGGTACTAACAATCAATCGACCAAAGATAGCAAAAGAAGCGAGTTCGTGGGTCACTTTATCCCCAAACTTAAACCACGTGGGACGGATCCCTAGTTGCTGCCGAGCAAAGCGATGGGTCCTAAGTTGGATTGCAAATGGTTCGATCTCAAGGATTGCCCACGACAAAGTGGAAGAGTTGTGTCTTAAAAAACGTGAATTCCTTTCTGATTTGAGAAAGAGATGAATTATATGGTCCTTCATTCAAATGAAAAATTATTGAAAAAGTACTAATAATGTTCTACGTCGATTAGACATAACGTAAATAATGTGCTTACAAGGAATTGAGCTACTCTACCAGATTGGTTTTTATTTGAAATTAATCTCAATTCTCTACACTAACCACATCCCATTCATCTTTCCTCAATTAGAAACTTGAGAGAATTTTTTAGATTTAGATTAAAAGTATCAAATCTTGTAAACTCAATTTTTAATTTATTGGTATATGATATTCTCTTCTTTTATTTAAATAAATCTTGGATTGTTTTGTGGTCCAATGTTTTTCATGTTCTTCTTATTTTCTCATCTTTAATTATTTGGCCCGAATACTCAACAATATGCGTGAAGGTCAAGTCGTTGAAATATAGCAACTTTTGTTTCAATGTTCTGTATCAAAAATCATAGTCAATCCCATTTTGACAATATGCCGATGTTTGCTTTGTGCTATACCATTTTGCTCAAGAGTTTCGGGACATGAAACGTGTAGATGAATTTCATATTTTTTTGATGTGTTCCATGAAAATTTTCGATCCAAATTCACGTCCAACATATTGAAATTTTTAATTCTTTGATCAAATTGATTTTCAACAAGTTTATGAAATCTTTAAAATCAATCAAATAGATGACATTGATTTGATTCTATTGAAGATAACTCCCAAAGATCACACTGAATTTTCTTAAGAGAATTAAAGGGTAGTTTGCAACTTTCACGTAACTGGCAACGAACACAAATGGAAAATTTAGAGATTAAATGAGTAACCTTTTCTATACTAGACTTGAGAGACATTTAGGGATCATTTCTTGGAGATAGGTGGTTAGTACCTTGTCGTTGTAGACATAAAAAAAAAAAAAAAAAATAATGGGTGGGGAAGTCAATCCCATTTTGACAATATGCCGATGTTTGCTTTGTGCTATACCATTTTGCTCAAGAGTTTCGGGACATGAAACGTGTAGATGAATTTCATATTTTTTTGATGTGTTCCATGAAAATTTTCGATTCAAATTCACGTCCAACATATTGAAATTTTTAATTCTTTGATCAAATTGATTTTCAACAAGGTTATGAAATCTTTAAAATCAATCAAATAGATGACATTGATTTGATTCTATTGAAGATAACTCCGAAAGATCACACTGAATTTTCTTAAGAGAATTAAAGGGTAGTTTGCAACTTTCACCTAACTGGCAACGAACACAAATGGAAAATTTAGAGATCCAATGAGTAACCTTTTCTATACTAGACTTGAGAGACATTTAGGGATCATTTCTTGGAGATAGGTGGTTAGTACCTTGTCGTTGTAGACATAAAAAAATAATAATAATAAAATAATGGGTTGGGTCGATTTAAATAATTAGCCCAATTAAATGTACTAAATCAAAACTCACTAGGGGCCCATAAAATTTTAAGCCCATCCAACTATTCCAAAATCCACAATTAATTAATTATAAATATTAT
>CAIGRP010078777.1:0-12632 GCA_903798385.1 Fraxinus cuspidata
GAGAGAGAGAGAGAGAGATTATAACCACTTGTTAAGAGAGAGAGAGAGAGAGAGAGAGAGAGATTATAACCACTTGTTATTTTTCATTACTTGGAAATTGTTGGGTATCAATTACATCAAGTTAGAGCACTTTGATTTATAAAAATAAAATAAAATAAAATTATTACTGATAATTTTTGTCTTGTTTACTAACTACGTGCTTTAGATAGAGAGACGTAAATCAAACAAACCTTGAAAATTTTGGAAAGGAATGGGACGACTTGTCAATTTCATGCTATTTATAAATTGTGACACTTTATATTAGTTCTTCGTTTCTCTTGAAATGAAAGCTTACCTTTTATCAAAAAAAAAAAATGGCGATTCATTGATATACAAATCGACTCTTATAAATTTGTTTGCTCAATAAGATTTTTCGGTAAAATTGCATTAAAAAGCTCTTTGTAAATTCCGAAAGTATTTCTTTCATTAACATCCCAACTTAAAACATACAAATCGCCAAAAGTCAAATAAAGTTTTATTTACTAATATCATGTCGAGACAGAGATACATTATAACACAAACTAAGAAATATCGAAGAATGTAGAAAGAAATGTGATCGTATGCTCATGTTTCTAAATAAAGAATATCATAGCTGTAAAGCTTCCATGGGATTTTTGGAGTTGTCGGGTCAAAATTAATTTAGTTCGATGCATTTGGTCTTATTATAATCACCCGTAAATTCTTCCACGTAAGACTCATGGAAAAATATAACACGCGCTAGTAGTTCTACAAACTTCTACTTAACTCTAGAGCTCTTGAAATTACTTCTTTCTATCATTTTGTTCGATTCATTGATACATAATTTATGACATTAGATGCGAATAAATATTATATCAACTTAGTGTAACATTTCTTCTTGATTTGTGATTGAAACGAGTTATCTCTAAAGAGTATTGGGAGTGCACCGACCTAAAATATTGGCTTTCTATTTTCCTAATTTTCCTTCTTACAATTGAAATTTAAATAAACATTTCAACGCTTTTAAATATCCTTGTCCGTCAGCTACTTTTGGTTTTAGTGGAACAACTTGCTATTATATTAAATTGCTATCGTCAAAGCATATGTGTGAATAATATTGACAAAAGGTCGCCGAATCAATTCTTCCTGGCGAGTACTCATTATTTATGGTGTACAAAATATATCAATTTATAAAATTATCTCTTTAATTTTAGGATTTTTAGTACATTGAACTAAAAAATTTATATGATGGACTCGATTAGATACAATGTTCTTAAAAAATTGTATGATGGACCCGATTAGATTCAATGTTCTAAAAGACGCAATATCTAAGACGTGGAGGTTAAACTTCAAATCTTACAAGTTTAGGCGTTATATGACGTTTTCTTATTTTTAATCACTTCAGACCAATAAGTAAATAGAATAATGAATACTTAGAATTTTATTATATTTTTATGTTTTCAAAAAAAATATAATCTTACTTCATAAATGAAACATCAAATAGTAGAATGGTTGGCAGTATTGTTGCTCGTAAGCTAGGGTTCGGATAGTGTGAATTTTTTGAGACTTACATTTTTTTATTTTTATTTTTAAGTTTCAACAATTGTTGAACATTTTGTTGGATTAGACTTCAAAACATGATACGCGAGTCTTTCTCTATCTAGTCGTGCTCACCTAAGTGCTAGGTGGGACGTTTTCACCGTGCCTTATAATACTAATTAGGCCTCTGTTTGCATTAAAGTAAATTTTTTTTTTTCAAACTCATTTTTATTCATACATTCTCACAATAAAATATTTCACACATAAATTCAAATCCTTTTTTACTTTTTAATTATATATTTTTCAAAAATTACTATTTCAAAATTTAGTTTCTTAAAAAAAAAAAAACTCATTTAATGATTGTCGAGCTAGATATAATAAAAAAAAAAGGTAAATTATGAAAAGAAATATTAAAATGAAACATTTATTACGTAGTGATAATTACAGGCCCCTACCCTTGTGACCACCTCAAGTACCTCCCCCATCTTCCCTCTCAATTTTCATTCGCCCCCAAACCTCACACTCCTTTCTCCCTCCATAAATACACTAGCTAGCCACACTCTCTACTCAGTCTAGACTGAATTTATATATTTAATTTCTCAGTTATTGAGAATAAAAATGGCTTCAGTTAGTTCATTACTCTGCATTGCTAGTCTCCTCTGTTTACTGACAGCTACTCGGGCTAAAATCGGTGGCGTTTATACCGGCGGCTCCTGGCAGCCCGCTCACGCCACTTTCTACGGCGGCAGCGACGCCTCTGGCACCATGGGTAATTATAATCTCTTTTTACTACATTTGGACAGCTGATAAACCTTTTTATAACTTTTTGTTTGCAATATTTCCTCAGGTGGTGCTTGTGGGTATGGGAATCTGTACAGCCAAGGCTACGGAGTGAACACCGCAGCTCTAAGCACGGCTCTGTTCAACAATGGACTGAGCTGTGGGGCTTGCTTTGAGATAAAATGTGATGCTGGACAGGACCCCAAGTGGTGCAACCCAGGCAGCCCATCAATTTTTGTTACCGCCACTAATTTCTGCCCTCCCAACTTTGCTTTGCCCAGTAATAATGGCGGGTGGTGCAACCCTCCGAGAACCCACTTCGATCTCGCCATGCCAATGTTCCTCAAAATCGCCGAGTACCGCGCCGGCATCGTCCCCGTCAACTTCCGCCGGTAACGCCCCCAACAAATGCATATTTACTTTTACGCCCTTAAATTTTGATAAATTTTCATTAATTTCACTGTGTATTTTGTTGTCCCGGAAATGGTAAATCAAACGACCAGTGGGTTTAGGATCATATTTTCGTCAGTGCGTTATGGGAGTGGGCCGTCGGGTCAAAAAATGGGCACTGTCATCAAGGTCATTTTAGCATTTATTAAGGTTTTAATGGTCATTTTAGCATTTATTAAGGTCTTAACAGTTATATTTGTGTTTACCGAGGTTATTACAGTCATATCGTAGTACGGATGGACCTTTACTGGCAGGAATCAGATTTCATCGTTTGTTGTGCCCACAATTTGAGGCACTCACACATTTCTTAAGAAATAATTAATGTCCATTTTGTCCCCATAGTAATTTACAAGGACGAAAATGCCCTCCACTTGTCTGTAATAATTACCAATTGAAGTGGTAGGTCCATTTATGCCTAGGCATCACATTTGAAGGCCGATTATGTCAGTCCAAATATTGAAAATGAAATGGCTTAAAATTGTAAAATTAAAGTTCATTAATGGGCATTATAGTAATATTGTATTCTTACGGTTACCAGGAAATCAGTTGTGCCTTGTATTCATAAAATCTTTCGACACGTCTCGCGTAGTCCCATATTCTTGTTTGGCCTACCCGATAAAAGCGGGCACCTTATTTAGAGATCCACGCCACCGGATTCATCGGTCAACCCAACGTTAATCTTTAGAATAATGCTACATGTACCTTCTTTTATTTACATTGATTTTGACATTGTCTTCGTTTTTCAAAAAATTTGAGCGGGATAATTATTTTTCATTTTAAACTATCCAATGATATTTTGTCACGTGATATAATGTAAAAAATTATGTAAATGTAACATATTGTAATCTCTAGCAGTAATTAATGTATCTGATTTAACTCTTTCTATTAAATTTTACAGGGTACCTTGTAGGAAGCAAGGAGGAATGAGATTCACAATCAACGGTTTCCGTTACTTCAATCTACTCATGATCACCAACGTCGCGGGTGCTGGGGATATTGTGCGCGTTAGCATCAAAGGCACGAACACTCAATGGTTGCCAATGAGCCGAAACTGGGGGCAAAACTGGCAATCCAATTCAGTTCTTGTGGGCCAGGCTTTGTCTTTTAGAGTTACGTCCGGTGACCGTCGGTCACGCACCTCCATGAACGTGGCACCAGCTAATTGGCAGTTTGGACAGACCTTTATGGGCAAGAACTTCAAGGTTTAAGAAAAAAGAAATTTTAAAAAAAAATCCAATATTTAATACTTACTATTACTAGGGTTTCACTACTTTTCAACCTCTTCAAATTTTCCTCTTTTTCTTGGGAAAAGTTGAAGATAGAATATTAGAATAGGATACGTAAAAGTGAGGTGTGTCATGTGTGGTTTTTGCCTTTGTTTTTTCGTTTTTTTTTTGCAAGTTTTTTGTTTTGTGTGTTGGTGAAGTGTGGAGGCTGAAGCGGCTGCAAGAAAAGGAAAGTAAATGTAGCCCGCAGGCTCTATCTATTATGATACTATATGTCGAAGTTGTTCTGTTTCACATTCTTATAAGCAATTTATAAGCACCGTTCTATGTTGCGGTAAGATCACTGTCAAATTCTTGTGTTCACAACTAACATTATTCTTTTGCATAGCGTTACCCGTAAACAATCACTATTTCAGTTATCGCTAATTGAAGGACTTGAAGCAAGTATGTATTAGGGGATAGTCAATGGAACAAGAAGTTTTGAACAAGAGATCTAGGCTTGAGCTGAGCTATCGTTTAAATATAGCCTCATAATCCCTATGTCTAATACGAACATAAGTTAGTAATACACCAATGTTCGTCCTTTGCATGAAATCCCATGGGATCGAGAGAGAGAGAGAGAGGGATCATGTCTTCAGCCGTAAGACTCCAAGTACCGCATCAAACAATTCAATTGAGTCCCTATTTGATACACATTCTTTCAAATACATTATTTCATAATTCATTTTCAATCACACATTTTTCAATAAAATAACATTTTCTATCACATCAATAATTTTTTATTACTTTTTAATCACATATTTCTCATCATATTATTATTTAAAATACATTTTTTTTCTTCAATAATATCCTCAAATACACCCTGAAATTTAAAATTTCAATAAATAAGGCCCATTGATATTTTTATTTTTTACTAAATAACGGGCATATGTATTTGTCTATTATTCTTATAATTTTTTTTTATTGTACAACGTACTAAACAAATCCATGGATAATTCAAGGCAGCTCCGACTTTGTTAAAATAGCATTAGACAAACATCAAAGAAACGTGAATGGGATATGTACCATAATTAATAGACTAATACCAAACCTTCATATTCTATGTATCCACAATTGGCCAAAAAATCTCAAGATATGGTTGATGGTTCTCTCTTTTTCATTGAGGTACAATTGGCATTGTTCTTTAATAAATGAGTATTCTCTTTTCAAGAAAATTTATGAGCCAATAACTTATTTATTCTTATGCTATACTATTTGATCTTTAATATATGTTTGTTTGACTTGCTTTGGGCTTATGGAATTTTGTATTCCCAAAGATTTTTAGAATTTTACCCTAAATTTTTCTTCACCAAGAATTTTTATGGGACATGAAAAAACCCATTTCTTAACCAATCAAGAAAAGTTTTGTTAAAAACTTAGCCTATGATTTCGATTTTATTGCAAAAAATTGATTCTCTCCAACAATGATTATGGGGTCCCCCTTTTTTATTTTTTCCATGTATTGTAGCAGACATTGGCTAACACCAAAGAAATGAAACTTCGAATTAATTTGTGACATTTTGATGTAAAGTCTATTTGCTGTTTATTGCAATTAAATTTGATGCAAAAAATGGTAGGACTTGTATATTTATTGGGAGGGATAATTCGATCTTTTGACACGCTTGTTAAGGGTACTAGCGGTAATTAGACGAAAAGCATAACTTTCCTAGTTAGCTACACAAATGTTTGATTTAGGCTTCATTTTTTATTTCAAAATTCAGCAACCAAATCTAGCAAATTTGCTAAAAATCTACTAAATAGGAATGCCGAACAGAGGTTTCTTAACCAAGTATGAAAGATGTTATAAACTCGAGATTGGACCAAGATTAATTTCTCAAGCAAAAATATGGAAATTTATTTATCTCAAGTAACAGAACATTTTTAATGGTGAAATTGAAGAAGAAAAAAGTAAATCCTGCGACAGTACAGTAAAACAAAAACGCCGTCTGTGGGAATCGAACCCACGACCACGTGGTTAAAAGCCACGCGCTCTACCGGCTGAGCTAAGACGGCTAGTTGTTAGAGCTTATTATGATAAATATTTAAATGTTTTTGTACTTTCCTGTGATTTTTTAATTGATTTCTTTAAACCAAAAAAAGTAACAATTTTGTAAAGTTGAATCTACTTTTGTAAATGCATGTTTTGTAAAATTATGATCTTGTTAAAATTTAAAGTCAAAATCAATCACTAATTTACAACTACTAATTGATATTTCACATATGGGACCGATTACTCAATTTCGTTATAATCCCATTATAATTTCTCCCAAAGAAGACATAAAAAGGTTATTTTTTAAACACAACCAAATATTCATCTTCTCTTCATTCTTTCTTTTTTCTTGTTTTGTTTGCTTTTCAGCTTGTATATATAATAGTGGTAGTGGATGCGTAATTTATGGTTCAACTAATTCCACTTGGAGTGGGAAAATTTTGGGATGTGACCTATTCGTTGTCTCAAATTTCAAATATAATGTGATCTTTTCCAATATAAAATTAGGATTGTGTAAATTGTGATTGCAAAAGGAGTTGGTTTTGGTTGAATCCTTTTTCTTCTGGTAGAGAACCCAGTTAGTCAATCCACCTCAACTGCTCCTCACATTATTCTAACAAGAAATTGGATAAAGAATTTACACATTCAATTCAGTTAACTAGGATTCTTGACATTCATGGATGAACATCCTCAAAAACATACATATTTTTGACAAAATTAAGATTTCCATGCTAAAAACATCCTACAACATGCTGATCATAAACCAGAACGCTGTCCTATTGAGTACAAAAGCATATCGCCACAATAAAAACTGTACATGCTTTTCAAAATATAGTTATCCGGAAAGAAGTTCATTCTAAACCAAACAAGACTATGCCATGCCTCTGTTTCTTCTCTTACACGTAGAGAGGGGAAGCTGAAGGTCTGGGATAAGCTGTTACTCCACGAGTTTCTTCAGCACTGCTTCGGTATGACCTATGTCCCTTGTGAGGTTGGCTGTGTTGATTTGATTTGTGAGTGTTTTGATCAATTTTTGAACTGTTCTTCGACTCTTGAACCTGTTCTAAAGCAGTTACGACTTCGTTCATCTTTGGCCTCAACTTGGGTTCCATGCATAAGCATTGAAGCGCAAGGGTAGCTGCCTTTAAGGCTTCACTGGTTGAGTACTGGCCTTCAAGACGGGGGTCTAGAACGCGCAACATTCTACGTTTTTTTATAAGATAAGGTTTTGCCCATTCAACCAGATTACGTTCCCCCGATGGCCGATTCTTGTCTATTGCTTTCTTACCAGATAGAATTTCTAAAAGTACCACTCCGAAGCTGTAAACATCACTCTTGACAGTTAAATGGCCTAGCCTTCCCCAAAAGCACAAAATGAAAAAGGTCTATTAGGATAGCATGCATTATTCGACTAATGAATTACAAAAATTAGAGCAAAAACCAGTAAATTGATGACCTCTATTAGTCAAGCAAAGTTCTTGGGGAGAAAACTGCATGACATGAGTACCTGTGGATATATACTCAGGAGCAGTGTATCCATAAGTTCCCATAACTTGAGTTGAGACATGACTCTTATCCCCAGTTGGTCCATCCCTCGCCAACCCAAAATCGGAAAGTTTCACATTGTAGTTCTGCAGATCAAAATCACAAGAAGCAAAATTATATGTTAACCTTTCGAAAGTCGTAAAAATGAATTTAAACCATTCTGAAAAAGGAAATGGTTAACACTAGAGCAAGCAAGATTATACTTACCGAATCAAGCAAGATATTAGAAGTCTTGAAGTCTCGATATATTACTTTAGTCTCAGCACTGTGAAGAAATGCAAGTCCTCTTGCAGCACCTAGAGCAATTTTCATTCTTAGGCTCCAGGAAAGTGACTGGAAGTAAGAACCTCCTAGTTCAATATAAAACCATCGTGTCAACTAGAATTCGACATTCAGCAATATTCACTAAGTTATTACACTATGGTATGCATAAGGGGGTACACTGAACTCACTCCTGAATAGATGATTCTCCATGCTACCCTTGGGCATGAACTCATAAACCAAAACTCTGTGGTCATCCTCTAAGCAGTAACCAATTAATTTCACAAGATTAGGATGCCGAAGCTGCCCAAGATAGTTAATTTCTGCCTGAAAATTCAAAAGTAAGCTTATCAATGAAAAGGAAATTATCAAAGTGTACAACTGCTAATTCTTGTTATTGCCATCACAGCTGTACGTTTGCACTATATTTTAAATGAAGGATTTAATTGTCTAATGCTTCTTCAAGCAAATGCATATTGCTCACAATTATTCGACAGATATGCTTAACAAAATCTCCATGCTTAACAAAATTAAGTGACAAATATGCTTAACAAATTTCCAAGTACATTGGAGTCTTTACTATGCCATGACATGTATTCAACTGTGAATAGGATTTTTAATTACAAAATTGACTTACTTCTTGATAAAGTTGAGAAGTTTAAGGTGAAAATCGTACATACCAACCATTCCCTGTGACCCTGCCACCCTTCATGGTTTAGCCTCTTAACAGCTATCACCATCCCAACCCCAGGCCTTGATGCTGCAAGTGAGTGTTCGTCAACCCATCCTTTGTAAACAGAACCAAAACCCCCTTCTCCTAATACACTGTCTGGGCGAAAGTTTCTCGTGGCTGCTTTAAGATCACTGAATGTGAAGCTTTTCAAGTTGGGGGACTGCAAGATCTCACCCTCACGCCAAGGAGTCGAGGGTATAGAAGCAGATGAGGCCTTGCTGCTTGAATTACTTAATTCTGTCCCATTTCCACTGACATTTTTACAAGGAATAACACCTACGTATATAATCCAGTTTGGTCAAAAAAAATAAAATAGTTATAATAGAATTACATATCACAAATTAAAAATCATCCCTTTTCATTGCTATATTCTTAAAAGTATAAACCAGTAGATAAAAATTGACCCTATCTTATTGTTCTTTCTTGGCAGGTTCAGTGGGAAATTAAGACAAATTACCCTTAACTCAGCAAATGCAGAGGATATGAACTGTAATTTCATTTGCAGCTCACATATTCCATCTATATTCAAAACTTAGCAATTATAGCACAGAGCAGAAACATATAGGGAAGGGGATACATGACCTAATCAACAAGATAAATGAACAAAAAATCATATAAACAACTAAAGACAAACAGGTTCATATCGATTAAGGGCCCGATTGACGGGACCTCTACTTCTCTGCTTCTTGTAGAAAAACTTCGTGAGGAAACTACTCAAACCACCTTCCGCTCCCGACAAAGGACTTCCAGAAAATTATCCATACAAGATCAAGAGCAAGCATTTTCAAAAGTCCAGCCAAACGGACCCTAAAAAGAGTTGAAGCTTGCCCATATTCGAAAAACTGAAACAATAACATGGAGCAAGACATTTTTCAAAAAATAACTTTACCAGTATGAAAAGGGCTCTCAGCCTTGATTTGGTTGCTCAAGCAAATCCCCATTACAGTGTCAAGTAACCCTCCAAAAACTCAAATACTCTTTACAGCCCGAGAAAACAAGGCTAAAATTCAAAGAAAACCTCAGATTCCTCCCCCTCCTCCTCCTCCTCCTCCTCCTTCTTCTTCTTCTTCAGTATGCAAGCAAAAAGAACAAGAACAAACAAGTTACTTTTATGTGTCTGTATGAAATGAACCACAATACCACCCTCACAACTCTCGTGACCCCAGATCTAAAGTAAAATCCTCTTAATTTTCTTGATTTGTCTCTCAAAATTTCTTCTCAGCCGCCCACCATACCCATAAAACAGCAAGCTTGACGATGAACAGGTGGTGACTTTTCAGTTGAGTAAAGAAAATTATGAGAGAAATTATACCCATATAAGTAGCTACTTTTGTTGTTCTGCAGGGTCATTTGAAAAGAAACCACTTTTTGGACCTCTTTATCATCAAGTACGGAAGATTGACTTGCTTTTCCAAATTGTCTACACTGCAAAAACAATTTGAGTGGGGTATATTACTTTCTTAATCAAGATTAACTCAGTTAATCAATTGAAGTTGAAATTAATTTTACTTAGTTGTAGGCTTTGTATTTTTGTGAATTTAATCTTATTCAAAATGCTACATTTTCAGATAGTAGTCAAGTTTTATACAGTTTTATTGAATTCAAATCTAGTAAAAATCGTCATTTATTAAAAAGTAACAATCTTGTTTGTTTTCTTGAAAACTTTTCATATTATGTGATTTAAAAATTATTTGCAATTAGAAAGAAAAAGATCATCGATTAAGTGAGTTTAGGCAAAGGAATGTATGCACTTATTGTATGATCATATAGATGAATTAAACAAAAGAACAAATGGAAATAGGTTATTATTATATTTCTTTACTTATTTGATAATGCTAGTACTCTTTAATCGGTGTACAAACTTTTGTCGTATTTATGATTATTTGCGTCAAAAAATGCTATATTTGATAACGGTAGTAATCTATATTCAATATACAAACTTTTGTCTATCTTTATGATTGTACACATCAACATGATTTCACATATCAAACATCTACAAATTTCGCATGTTCTATAAACGATAGAATTACAGAATAATGTATTCTTAAGTAGTTTAAAATTTATCTAATCGAGACTAGTTTAAAATTTATCTAATCGAGACTCTTTGACACTCAAATTCATCTCGTTGTTTACCTATCACCGCGATATTTACGAGAATGTATTATTAAGTTAATATTGTTTAGGATATTTAAATCGAATTAAAATATTTAATACCTCGCGGGCTTTATATATTTGTAAAATAGTGATCTGTGGATAAAAATTTAAATTTGCACAAATTTTTAATGTTTGAGAATTTTTTTTATTGGGTTCATGTTACCTGTGGTCACTGAATTTTGTTATTACTTGTAATCTGGCTCTGTTCCTCAGCTCAACCACTTAAGAGAACCGGTAATGTTGCCGTTAAAAGTAACGAAATCTCCATGCTTTCTGTCAAGTCGGAAAAATAAAGTTCACTTACGAAAACCTGAAATTTAAATTTAAAGTTTGTTTGATTGCAAGAGTAGAATTTGAGTGGAAAGAAAATAAATTTCATGGAATTGAATTGCATAAAATTGTTTTTCTGTGAATTGTCAATTAATTGTATTTGATAATTTTTCGCGTAGAAAATATTGAAAATTTGGATTTTTTATATTCGTTTGGCTTTGTTTTATATGAAAATTGCCAGTTAAAGAAATATAATTTGTTACAGTTGTGGATAAAATTTGTTTCCATTGCCAATAATTTTTTTTTTTTTAAAAAAAAAGGTAAACTGGAAAACCAAATCCCACCAAATTGGTGGGAATTGAATTTTCCTCAAATTCATTGAATTGGCACCCAAAACTAAGAAAATGAATTGCACCCCAAATTTTACCAATCAAACATGCCTTTTGAAAAAAAGATAGAATTTCATTTCTGACTATCATGGAAATGATGCCAAATCAAACCGGGCCTTAGTTGCACTCAGGTTACTGAACTTTTAATTTGGAACAACTACACCAATTTACTTTAATTCCAAGGTTTTAAAAAGGTGTGTGTAATTTTTCATATTATTTTAATTATTCAACGATTATATAAGTCAAATAATTGCTTACAACTGAAATCATAAATATAATAATTATTTAATAATTTGTACAGCTAGATTTTAAAATTTTCCACTAGATAGTTCCTATTTAATAGAACTAGAGTCGAATCGTTAATAATAAATAAGTAATTTATAACTATACCAAGAATATTAAGACAAAAGAATTAGTTTTCAAAATTAATTATATATAGTGAAAAAAATACTTATTAAACTTGGTCAAAATTATTTGTGAATAATGTCACTTGTATATAAACAGTTAAATAATGGTTTACATACAAATAAGGTATAAAAAATAGAGTGGTAAAATATTTATTTTTTATTTGATTGAAAAATTATAATCCAAATATATCTCACCACATCATATATATGTAAATTATTATGTAAATTTATTATATACATATAGCACAATCGATTATTATTTTTATTATGTCAAACACGCTACTAAGATATACCTACTCCATTTTGTCTCATTTTTGTTTTATATTAGAAATGGACATGATAAAAAATTAATATCAACCAAGTTTAGCAAGGGATTTTTGTCTATATTTTGAAAAATAGCATATTTTTTATAATTTTGAAATAATATACATTTTAATTATATCAGCGATCCAATTTTATTGTAGTAGGAAGTGTCTAATTTGAAACTTAGAAGTTGTCTAATTTTTGAAAACTTGAAAATTTTCTACTTGTGAAAATTATTAAGTAATTATATTATTTAATATTTTAGTTATTTAGTATACATTATTTTATTTATTGGTCTTATAATAGTATTTAATTACAAAATGCCTACTCAGGCATTTTGGAAGTAAAGTTTAGCGGTAATTGCAGGTAATGTTAAAATTCAATGATCACATATGAAATTTACTTTACTAACTTGACAGAACAGATGTAGATTTTGTTATTTTTAACGATACTATTACCAATTCTATTAAGCCCTTGTTTGGTACACATTATTTTTTTCATTCTCATTCTTCTACTCATTTTCCATCATACATTCTTCAATAAAATAAT
>CAIGRP010078779.1:0-15925 GCA_903798385.1 Fraxinus cuspidata
TTGCTAGAGCTCGTTGGTCTGGGATTAGTGGTTCTTCCCTTAGAGGGCCAAGGGGGTGGTCCCTGTTCTTTTTCAAGAGCAGACCCCTTTTTCAGGGGAGAACACCGTTCAAATATCTCGACAAGCTTTTTCTTTTGTGGAGGATAACCGTGGTTAAAGTTTCGGTTTCCCACAGACGGCTCCAATCTGTTGACCGCGGAAAATGGCTTCGACAGGTGGCCAACAGAACGAGATTCCACGTAAGCTCCTTCCTGCGCACAGTAGCACACCGTTAGTCACTCGTGGCCTTTTCCGATGGGGGTGGAAACGGATTTTCCGATGGGGGTGGAAGCGGCCACGAGCACTCCGATGGTCAAGTTAGTATTTCGACTGGCGGGAAAAACGCTGTCCGGAGAAGTAAATCACCGGGACATGGTTTTTCTTTTTAAGTAATAACGGGTAGTTGCGTAATTTAAGAGGGTGTCCAGGTTTTTAGATTCCAACCCCCATTTACCATTAGAGTGGAGATATTTATACTAACCAGTGGAAGAGGAGAACCGTTGGATTGAGGGGGCAGGTGGTTCCAAATCCTGGCTGAACCTCTGTCATAGGCGTCATTCCGTCCATCAATAGGGTGGCGGGCATTAAATGATTTCTGACGCAACTGCTGATTTGACCGTTCGTACTCTACCATACGTCCTATCCAGCACCTACAGATGTGAATATGGGTGAGTTTGCACGCAAAAGATCTTGTTCGGCGGGGATGAGGTGGTCTGGAGGGGTGTAGTGTGTAGTGCGGGCTTTTGCATCTGTCGTGGGGACGGATGAGATCCCTTCTTCTAGCAGGGGGGCAATGATACGTATCACTTCGTCCATGTGATTCAGTTCGGACATTCGTTCGGTTATGAAACGCCAAATCGGTTCGGTCGCACGTGGCAGATGAGGTGGATGGATGAGCTGGAGATTCGTAACAATAGGCAGATGAGGTGGATGGATGAGCTGAAGATTCGAAACAATAGGCAGATGAGGTGGATGGATGAGCTGGAGATCCGTAACATAAGGCTTTTAATTCTTCTTGCAATGTATGATCCCAATGAGGATCTTTCAAAGTTGCCTTCAAAGTCTTTGACTTGAATGATAAAGGCTTTAACTTATTTTCAACAGTAACAAGCACATAATCCTAAATATATGAAGGAGCCCCGGTTGTACTTACAGGATGAGCATAAGAGAAGTGATCTCGACAGTTTGGTTTTGAGAGTTTTCTAAATTTGATATGATGATATCACCTGGTGTTCCATGTGAGTGTTGTTGTGGTTCCGCGAGTGGTGGAAAAGTAATGGAGAATTTGATTGACCAACATTCGAACGATTTTGACTATCAATATGAGATTTTTTATGACTATCTAGAGAGTGATCTGCAAGAGGTAAATTTGATCCTACATTAAGTCACCATCACAACAATTAAAATGAAGAACATTAGTTTCTATAACTAGAGGTGCAAGAAAACTTGAGTTCGAATTTTTATCGAAGCCGGTCCATTCATCAATTGAGAGAAACTCTGAAAAATCAAAGTGATATGGTATAGGAACTTCTCTTAGGGTCTTTTAAAGGAAGACACTTTCATTGAAGATTATATGTCTAGAGATGCACACTCTTTTTGTAATAGGTTCCAAGCAACGATGTCCCTTATGAATAGGTTTGTATCCAATGAAAACATAAGGGTAGGACTTCCTTGAAAATTTTGAGCCTCCTTGATGTCACAGTGAAGGAAAGACCTGCAAGCCATTGTAATCTAGGTATTGTTTGTAAATTTTGTAGAAATGACTTTCATTATTCAAACTTGACAATGGCAAACTGATAATCAAATATATTGCAATGGAAAAAGCTTCAACCCACAATGATAATGGTAGATTAGAGTGAATATCATAGTAAACTCGTTTTTTACCATGTATCTGTGTTTATGGAAAGCTACTCCATTTTGTTCAGGAGTTCCTGGATAAGATATATGTAACTAAATTCCACAATAAGCAAGATGATCAGTAAATTCATTTGTATTGAACTCTCTTCCTCCCTCATACTAAAATATTTTAATTTTCTTATCAAAGTAATTTTCCACTAATTTTTGAAATTTCTTAAAGCACTAAAAAAATTCAGATTTCCTTTTTAAAGGATATAGCCATTCGAACCCTGAAGAATCTTAAAGAAATAATGCATAATATCTGAAGTTTTGATTAAAAGCCAAGGGGACTGGTCCCCAAGTATCACAGTGTGCTTTTATCAGGTCGAAAATATGAAATTTTATTAGAATGTCTAAAAGGTAACTTACAACTTTTTCCCACCATCTAACAACTAACTCGTCTTGTTTGTCATTCGTAACAAAATGGTGGTACAAACTAAGACCACGGACTAGAGGATAATTTGTAAAGCTATATGATGAAATTAGAATTGTTTAGTTTAACTGAAATTAAACTGGAGCATTAGTGAAAAGTTTGGAGATTGAGTTCAGATCTTCCTTTGTAATAGAAGAAGATGAAGACGTTTTGTTATGGAATAGGCTTGCAGTTAAAGGCACTGACCATGAAAAGTTTTTCAAAGGAAAATTATATTGAAAGCTCTAATAATTCTCATTCATGCCCATCTCTTCATAGTATGCTCTACAAACAACAGGTAATTAAATGGCTAGGGATGAGATGATGGATGACATGGTAAACAAAGCAGCAGTTATATGTAGAATTTACAATCACATCGACCGAAACTGACATTTGTTAATGGTACATGCTGATCAAACTCGTTAAGGTTTGATTAATACTTTGACCGATGGTAGAGAGAGAATATTACTAAGATATCATAAAAAAATTGAAACATTATGTTCGAAATTGACAGCTAGGACCTCGGACATTGAAACTATGTTTTGGCAATATATCTCTAATCCACAAAAACGGTCCTGACCATGGGCAGAGTAGACAATATATATATATATATATATTCAATTTTTATTCTTTCTAATTTTTGGCTTGACTCTTCATTTTCTCTCTTTTTTTTTCTCTGTATTTTTTTTTTTTGTTACGTGGTCTTTCAACTTTTATTTTATTTCTTAAATTATTTAGTCATTCTCAAACTATCATCCCCAAATTCAATCTCTGCAAATTCTTTAGCTTACGTTTATAGTTTTTTGTCAATAATATTGACATATGTGATTTTTTTGCTTTAATTTATTTTTCCCTCTTATTTATTTTTTCTAGTGTTTTTCAATTTTGGTAGGAAAGTATAAAATTGGTTAGATTTTCCAAGTTAAATCCATATATATAAATTGTACTAAGAGGGTAAACCAAAATATGTGGATCACTTATAGAATTTTATTGACTATACCAATTCCAGTTAAGTTTGTAGAGAGAGAAGATTGTCAAAGTTGAAGTTGATAAAATTATATCTTTGTCTTTTGAAATAGAAATTTTAAAACATATTTATTGTAATAGTATAATTGTTAATTGGGTAATTATATTACCGCCACAAAATTTATTAAGTGCACCACAATTTTTTAATTTTTCTCTTATTACTTAAATAGCCTTAACTAAAATTACATAATTAGGGTTAATGTACTTTTAATTAATACACCACATTATAATTACACCACAACCTAAACCTAATTTCTTCTTCTTATTCTTCTTCTTCTTTTCTATAATTGCTAGAGATCATAAATAAANAAGGAAAAAAAAAAAAAAACCGTACCTAGATCTATGAAATTCCAATCGCAATCAACCAAATCCTTGAGGTTGCTTTAAACACTAATAACCCAGCCCAATTCCCTAAACAATGCCCTCTAAGTTGAAAACTAGATATTAAATTAAATTGGATTTGAGTATGCAAAGGTTCTCGGAAGAAAAAAAGGATTGAGAGCGAAAAATTATTTGTTCATTTGGTATAATATGCATGTATGTGTGAGTGAGTGAACAATAATTACTTTAAGTATCCCATCTTCTTTTATTAAGTTTCGAAATATTTCAGTGACTTGTCTAAAATTAGAAATCAAGTTTATTGACAAAGAGATACAAACCCATTTATTTGAAATAAAGTTTTCTTATTCTTCTTTATCTTCCCCTTCTTTAAAAAGTAGTGTGAATAAGAAGAAAACCTTACCCATTTTTCTTGATAATGTGGATGAGAAGAAATGGGTAAGGTTTTCTACTTCTTTTCGTGTCCAATCCATATATCTATGGATGCACGCAACTTGAAAAAGTACACAGTTGAAAGAAATGTCTAGAAGTAAACAAAAAGATGAAGTTTAGTTATGATGTATTTATTAAAATTCAAAATTCTTCTTTTTTATTAAATTTATTAAATTAGGTATATAATTGTAAATTTATTTTGGTGTATTTATTAAAACTATGTTTTAATTGTGGTGTGAATATAATGTGGTGCACTTAATAAATTTTGTGGTGGTAATATAATTACCCTTGTTAATTTTGTATATAAAAAAAAGTTCTAGAATAGTATAATTACACCATGTTTTATCCACATTATTACAAAAAAATTATTTTTTCAAAACTCACTTTCAATCACTCATTCTTCAATAAAATAATATTACACACAAATTCAAAACTTTTTTTTCCCTATTTTTTAACAACAGAGTTTCTATCAAATCACTATTTAAAATGCATTCTCTCACTCGATAATATGCATCAAACAAGTTCTTAATTTAGACATTTGAAAGTTTTAGATAATTTTTTTTTTTAACTTTGAATATTTTTATTTAATATAAATTATTATTTTTATTATTATATATTTTTAAATATTTACTCATATTTAACTACTATTTTGTAAGTATTAAAATCTAAATTTAAATCGGTTACCAAATATGAGCTTAAAGTTGGCCTAAGCCCCCAAAATTCTTAATGCCTACCTTGCTTGGCTGATGGAAAGCAACATGAACATTGGGTCGAAAAATGTTGAATCAGATCGGGGGAATGAAGTATTTATTTGGTTAAATTATATGAACAATAAAATGGTCATTTTATCATTCATTAAAAATTTAACTTTTAACAGTCAAACTAGGGGTGGCAAATGGTCGAGTGGCTCGTCGGGTCACCCGCTCAGCTTGTAAAAACTTGGATCATGGGCTACTCGAGCTCGTCCTTGGATAAGTCCGAGCACGAGCCAAGCGACACGGCTCGTCACGGGTAAAACCAGCTCGGTTTGCATAACGGGCGAGCCCACGAGTAGGCTCGATGAGTCACGAGCCTGAGTCTTGCCTTCTATAGTGACCATTTTGATTACTGATTTTTTTTTTAAACCATTTGGCCCTCTCTTTTTTCCTTCTTTTCTTTACTCTATAAATATCATGCTCAGTTAACAACAATTCTTACTCTATTTCAAACTCTTATTCTACAATCTATATTCTACCTTCAATTTCAATCCTTCATTATTTCTTTACATATTATAATTTTCAATCAATTATTTACTTATTATACAAATTACAATACATATTCTTTATATTATATTTTATACACATTGTCATTACAATTTACATCTACAATTATCCAATTTCTACATATTCATTCTTTATTTCATCTTCATTAAATTTTTATATTATGAATTCATCACAAATGGATCCATAATCATTTGTTGGGGACTTGTTTGGTGTCAAGGACAAATCACCTATGACACCATAAATTTAATGTCACAATCAATTTGTCGATCTTAATGATATACTCATTTATGAAAATATTCCAGATTTAGATACTTATAGAAGTAGTAATCCAATTGATTTGGATGACGATAATGTTCCTGAAATGGAACAGGCGAAACTAGATATTCCCGATGTGACAAGGAAGCGAAAGAGGAAAATCGGCTAAATGTTAGGATCACTTTAAATTGATTTCAACGGATCGTACGGTAGACGAAGTCGCAAGGTGTAAAGAAATGTATGAATTATAGAAATTTAAAACAAACTTATAGAAATGTATAAATTATATGCACAACGAATGTGTGCAAATATTAGTCGGACGCCCTCTACACCTAAGCCTCCCACTAATCTTAAAGACGACGAAATTGAAATACTAAATTTATTAGAAGACATTAACACGTATAGATATGATGCAGTAGGTTCTTATAGTATGTCTACCGCATGTAATCAAATATTGAACGTAAGTCCAAATTTATTGCATGCTGAATTACTTGATTACTTTAATCATCATATGTCTAGTAATGCAGCAATTTAAAAAGTCTAGAAAAAATAATTGATTTTTGGCAAAAGTACAAACGACGATGGCTAGTGGTATTTGGGATTGCAAAAGACCTACTAACACGTCTTGTTAGCATTGTAAATTCGGAGTTTACTTTTAGTGTAGGAAAGAGGGTTATGCCCAAGGATAGGAATCGACTGAAAGAAGATGCTTTGAAAGCATTAATGTGTATGAATGATTAACAAGATGTTCAATTCCAATTGTAAGATAAGTATGCCGAAATTGCGTGTTGTCGTGTAAGTATGCCGAAATTGTATATATAACAAGTTATTCGTATACACTTTTTAACTCCGTCTACAAGAAATTTAAGTAGAGGTCTCAAACTGGGATAAAGAATGATGGTTTTATCTTAAAAAAAATCGATGAGGTCGTGGGCCAAGCTCGTGGACAATAGGGCCGATCCGGCTCAGCCTGTTGCCATTCCTGGGTAATTGGTAATTTTTGTCAAAATGACTACAGGTGTAGACTTTTGTAAGTTTGAGACTCCAGATGCGAAAAATTTAAGTTTTAGGACCATCGTCATTACAAACTTCAAAGCTTCGAGACCCGAGTACAATTTACCCACAATTAATTACCGTCAAATCTCGTAAAAACTTCTCCTGGCCGGCCACCGATCTAGTATTTTTCTCTACTCAGAAGAATCATGGGTGTGGGTTTCGCCGTCGGTGTTCTCGGAGTTCTGATTCTCTCCCACTCAGCCTACTCCACTATCCAGTGTACCCTCATCTCTCAGATTCCTCACAGTTTTGGGGATTAATCTAATGAGTACATATTTGATTCGTTTTTTCAATTTCGATTTTGCAGACAGGTCCTTGCTGAAAATAACTGAGGAGCAGTTTTCTGGTCCGCCAATCAATGTACTTCTCAAATCATGTCCTCATTGTTTTGCATAGTTATATATATGTGTATTTGGTTTTGGTGTTTATTTGTGTGTGTTTTTAGATGTGTTTGTTTATGGGTCTAGGGTTTTTCGTGGATTGCAGGTGGTGATGGAATTGATTGCAGGTTTAGTGTTATGCATGTGGGCTGCCTTAATTGTGCCCGGAAAGTTCCTTTCCATACTTCCCCAGTCAGATGAGAACCAGTATACAATTTTTTTCTGCAATTCTTGCTGTCTTCATTTTTAATTTCTTTTATTTTCCCAAGCGAAATGGACATGTATAGTATGATAATTATTTTGAGAATATTCAAATTCCTGAGAATATTCAAATTCCTGTTCAGTATAGCTTTTTTGAGTTAATGGTGCTTAGAGTGAATGCTCGAAGAACCTGAATTGGATAAAGAGGGAGGGCGATTTTTTACGAATTTGTGTAGCAGGCTTTTGTTTAATGGTTCAATTAACTCTATTAAATTATATTGACTTTCGTTGAGGCTGTCTGTTTTAATAATCCTAAACGGGTAAGCTATGTGATGTACTAGGGATAATGACTTTAACAAATTTGCTATGAAGATTGACTGTGTAAATCACATGAGTTGCTTTTTGAATTATGTAAGAGTTTTCATCGTATCTGCTCCCAGTGGAGATGAAAATTTGCACAATATTTCTTGATGACATGCGGTCTGAATTCGAATCTTTTGCTGCTATGATGTGGTCATTGTTGCTAATATTGCTCAATATTTACAGAATTTTGTAGTTGAATGGAACTCTTACTTATTTAATACTCCTAAGATATCTTTCTAGCTTGATCATTTTCGGAAGTTATAAGTCAGACTTTTCATTGTTCAAAGCTTAAAGTTTATCTTGTTCCCATACAAGTAGAGACGTTGCAATCAAGCCCATTAGCATGTTCAAACTGCAGGATTTGTTATTGACTGTTAAGGAAAAAGTTAAATTGATACTCAAGCACCTGTTGATCATTTAGAGGGGATTAGATCAAACCTTTGGTGCAGTCTCCTTTCTTTTACTGCATTTTGTTTGGCCTAAGTTGGCTTGCTTCATGTAGTTTTATCTTTGTTCTTGTCTGTCAAACTAGCTTTGAAAACAAATATGGTGTTCAAATATCGGAAGAAAATAACAATTATTCCTCACATTTGAAGTTGTTGGTTAAAGGGAACTCATCAACAAGCAATGAAGTCGTGAAGATGCTTCAATAAAATTGCTATGAATCCTTTGAAAAAAAAAAATTCCATTCTTCGAGTCAAAGGTGGCCTGCTCCTATTGTTGCAATATTACTATTGATGTGGAATTGAAAATTGAAGTCCACTTACTACTTTGTGAAGAGAATTGCTTCAAATGTTATTTACATAAATGACTGAAATTGCAAAAACCATTTTTGGTGGAGAATTTTGGCCTTTTGAGACTTGGTCCTTGGTGATAAAAAGGAGATTGAAGTGGAGAAAATAGCTAAATTAAACTTAGCTGACTTCTTCCAGAATTACTATGCAATTGTGCATCCCATATTCTTTTTTATCATGCGAGTCCTGCAATTTTAATGCCCCATAATTGTTTATTTAAGAAACAAAGTAGTGTGAATGGGATGTCTGAGGAACTTTTCCATTTCAATCCATGTGTATTTATTTATCGCAAGAAAATCAAAGATGCATTAGGCAAGTTTGTCTCCTTTTCCAAATGTGGTTATCTGTTTTAAAGTTGAACTATAGATTCATTTATAGATTCATTTGTTTTACTTCTTAGAATATAAGTCTAAATTGCTAATGTTGTCAAGGTGTCCTGTCTTTTGGAATGCAGGGTTGTTGCCTTGCCCGCTAATCTGGATTTTATGATCTTCAATCATCGTGGAAAAGCATTTCCTTTGTCCATTGATGCCAAGTTGAAGTAACAGAGAGGTGTTACTGTACTATTATTGAACCAAAGAGATGAAGTCGTGGAAAGAATTTGGAGGCGATTTCTTCCAACAGATAACAAGATTGGAGTTTTTGATATTGTAATTGTCGAATTACCTACATTGCATGCTCGTATTTTGAAATTTAGCGGGCAGCTGATACAATTCTTGGCCTCCCCTTTTTAGCATGTTTCAATCACTATGATTTAATGATTTTATAATGTTATTTTTATTTTGCCCCTTTTGGAGATTAAAAATTAGATTTTCAGTAGATTTTGATGTGTGGGGGGAGGGGGTTGAAAATTGATAGAAGTTTTGGGTTTCATAGAATATATGGTTGAAAATAAATTTGTAAAATAATAGAGCCCTTGATAGATAATTATACTTTTTAAACTCTTTTTTTTACATACTCGCTTCAATCATATATTTACACAATAAAATATTTTTTTACGTAAATCTAATTTTTTTTTTTTCAATTTTTTAACCATACATTTTCTTAAAAAATTACTATTCAAAACTTTATTTTTGAAAAGTATAATTCTCAAATGAGGTTGATATTAATGGGCACAAAATGTCCTTATTTCTTATCTGTTTTGCACAAATCTTTCTTATTATTTTATTTTCGGATCAATTAAACTTTGCACAAATTGTTCATTTCATTAAAATCTTGTGAAATGATAAATTTATCGTACTCTTTAAATAAACAAAAAGATAAAAGATAAAGAAATAAATGCATTCAGATTTTCAATTTTTTTTTTAAAAAAAAGTGCAAACAAATCATGTTTAAAACAATTTAAAACAATAAAAACCTTTCCTCTCCAACCCCATAAACCTCTTTCCGACCCATTTCACCACCCATTTCCTTCCATACCGTTACCAGGCCCACCACATGCTTCACTCGTCCCACACCGAGTTTTCCCAAACTCTTCTCCCTCCCCGAGAAATATGATTTCATATTCCTCTCAAACTCTATCTACAATTCAGGTAAGCGTTCAACTCATTCTAACACTACATTTTCTCGGATATTTTTCATGAGAATTTAATTTTCTCATATTGTACCATGTATTTATTGCCTTAAATCTCGTATACGCAGAATTTGTTTTTCAATTATTGCTATGAGTAGATAGCTCTGCTCTGGGGATCCAAGAAGTTCTTGATATTTTGATCGTCTCTTTCAAGAATAGAGGGACCCTGAAAACTCATAATAAGCTTGAACTTTTGCACCCACTTCATTAAAAATAGAGATTTGCTACATGTAAACCGGGGTTGACGCTCCCTTGTACAAATGTTCAAGATTATTTTATTGTCAGTGCCCCCTCCCCCCTTGTGAGGGGAGTGAGTGTACATTTAGCATTTCTCTTAAAAATATACGTGCTATATTTTATCAAAACTCTAAATCTCAAGAATTTGAAAAATTTAATTACTTTATTGTCAAAATTCTCCAATCATATCACCAAGAGAATTATTTAGTGTGGAACATACCTTAATTCGTTGAAAATGATTATTTACTACTGGACCTTAATTTCAGATCTTAAATTTTGAATATCAGCTGCAATCTCTTTAAGTTTTGTTTCTTAATCTTTAATTTTAAATATCAACTCTTTTAATTCTTGAGTTCTTATTCTTGACTTTGACTTTTTGTTATAAAATCTTGGTTATCTCCATTCCTTCTTCTTGATTGTTGATTTCTGCTCTTGATTGTGAGTTACAAATCTTCCTCTCCAATATTTTTCTCATGCATTCTTGTGTTGATGAGATGATGCAAAGAATAAGAATCACATATGAATTATGAACCATAATCTTATTTATATTTTCATATGTATTTCGGTCTATCATGAAAATAAAACTCTAATGAATCTAGTATCTACACATATTTAGTCCACACTTTATTTAAATATCCAAAGTCTAATAACTTAAATTCCCTACTAGATCACTTTAAACTGGCTTAATTTTAAAATAGTTTTATGCACAATTAATTACATATGCAGACCCATATGACAAATTAATTTCTTTACAACAATTCGTGCTTTCATTTTTTTTGTAATTCCTAAATTATATGTCAATATTCTTGTTGAGAGTATACTTGATTTCTTAGTTTTCTAATATGCCCCTATTTTAATGTGCCTTATTATCAATAAATATGAAATACTTCTATTTAAATCATTATTTAATATAGAGGTGTATGAGGAAAAAAGTAAGTAAATTTTATATTTTCAATAATATTAATTATATTTTTCTTAATATGTGTGAAAATAGAAGCAATTCTATCTCTATAGGACGGGGAGTATAAAATTGGGATGGGAACTTGTGCCCGAAAATAATACAGAAAATTTGAATTTGAGCTTTGCATGTGTGATCCTTCTAAGGGCCTTTTGGTAGATCTAGTTGTAGGCAGTAACCATGCATTTAAAAGTTATGAATAACAAAGACGTAATATTGATTGAAGAAGAATTTCTTAGCGGAATCAATATGTTACAACCATCATCCAATGGACCCTGGACTAAACTGTCACTTCACAATATATTTTATTACAAATAGTCTACTATATATACAAATAGTTCCTACCATATTGATAAATATTACAAGGAAAGAATATGTATAAAAATAATGCACAATATCCTACACTAGTAGCAAAATCTCCATAATATCAACCATCATAAATTATTGTCAACGTCTTCCTATATGGAAGGTAAAACTTTAACACTACTCCTCAAGTTGGAGCATAAATGTTGGAAACGCCTAACTTGCCCATATGACTCTTGAAAAATGACTTTCCAAAAGCTATATAAACATATCGGCTATTTGTGGTGTTGAATAGACAAATCGCATGGCCAGTAAATCCGCTTTGATTTTCTATCTAGCTACGTGACAGTGTTGTTTGATTGTTTTGTTCTTTCATAAAACACAGGGTTTGCAGCTATATGTAATACTACTTGATAATCACAAAACAGAATTGCTGGTACGCTCTCATACCTACCGTAGATAGTGTGAATAACACTTGTATTAGTTGCATCATTGATGGAAACAAAGGTCAAATGATGCTCAGTCAAAGGCACGGATGAAGGGAGAGCATACCAAACAATCTTCGAAAGGAAAGGAAGAGAACCCCCTAATGAGAAGGGAAATTCCATTTGTACATAAGAGGTTGACAATCACTCACATGCATGCGGGCCCCGTATGATTAAAAAATTCAAACCCCGAGTGTTTTGTCAACGTGTATGTCAACAATTGATTGTACAATCTCATTAGGCTTGATGAGGTGTGCTTTTGGACAAGGGTCGAAAAGAAAATTGACAAGTTTAACTTGTAAATCTTAGAAAAAATAAGTCAGCCTCATCATTTCACGTGTTGAAGCTATTGTACTGTATTCTGCTTCTGCCAAATATCTTGACATTGTGTTTTGCTTTTTTGTCTTCCAATATACACTAGAGAATTTTCTAGAAAAGCATAAAAATCAGTTATCATCTTCTAGTGGTTGGAGAATACGCCAAATCTATATCACAAAATCATTTGATTTTGAAATTGTTTTCATAAAAGAAGAAAAGACCTTGACCAGGTGTTCTCTTTATATATTTCAGAACGCGAAATGTGGCATCCAAGTGAGTTTCTTTGATTGGTTCATGAATTGACTCAGAAAATTCACCAAATATTAGGTGTCCGATCTTGTGATAGTCAAATGGATAAGCTTTCTCACTATTCTTCTATATTGAGTAGGGTTTTTAAGCCGGCCCCCTTCCGTTGGCTCCAGTTTAAGGTTATGTTCCATCGAAAATGCTATAGGTGCAGTGCTCGACAATCTCTCTTCATCTAGAAAATCTACTGCATACTTCCTATGGGAAATGCTTATGCCTTTGCTTGAGTGTGCCACTTCAATGCCGAAAAAGAATTTCAACTTCCTCAAGTCTTTCTATCTTGAAATGATTACTCAAAAATTTCTTTGCCTTTGCAATTTTTCTTCATCGTTCCTTGTTATAAGCATGTTATCTACATACTCTTCTAATGTAAATAAGACTTGTCAAATTATTTTAACAATTATTATTCGGGTAAAATGAATTTTTGAAAAGTGATTTTTTGGAGAATATGTGATTAAAAAATATGGAAAGTTTTTTAGTTTACATACAAAATATTTTATTATGTAAATGTGTAGTTGAAAATGAGTATGTACAAAAAAGAGTTTTAAATTCATGATTGTCAAACAAGGGCTGTATATTCATCAATAATTATCTCATAATCTCACAATAATTTATTGCAAATTATGCTCGTGAGATAGTGGCTTTAAGTACTTACAAAATAAACATAACTCTTCTACTAAGATTTTAATTTAACGGGTGTATGCGTATTCAACTCAAAGTTTAATAGCTTTTTTTAAAAGATTTTTATAGATTCTCTTAGATGGCATTTATTTGAATATAATTCACATAATTTATAAGATTTTAACAAAATTTTATCTCATAAATTATAATGATTAATTGAATTTTAATGGATCTTTCCAATGACGATAAAATGATATAATTTCTTATTAGATCACCCATAAAAAGGAAAAATCCAATCTGTGATTATAAAATAAAATTCATAAACTTATTTATTAATTGTAGGAAATTAGTATTTTGTCATTTAAAAGAACTAATTTTATTATTTTACAAAATCAAGAAAATAGAAAATCAGCCCCCTTTGAAAAATTGAACAAAATTACAATATACAAGATAAAACTAATAAATTCCAACAAATTTAAAATCAAATCAATCCAAAAATAATATCATTTTCATTCGAGTGTTGAGTACTGTAAGTGTTATGCCCTAAATCCAATCAATTTTGGAGTATAAATACTTTTAATACATACATTATCGATGCATATTTATGGCAATATCTATTATTTAATTGAAATAATATTCTAATAAACTAAATAATAGAATCCGTAGATTCATGTTTTGGTGATTTGTTGATCACAATGAGTTGTGATTGTGAGATACAAATTACATATGATTGAATCTTAAATTGTCCGTGATCGAAGTAATAACGAGATACGGATATTGTTATTACGGATAGACCATCACGTGTGGCATTCTTAGTTGTGAAGTAAGTAGTTGATCTCATAAGTTAAAGTGTGGTGACGCTTGAATGAACACGTGGATGTTTTGTTATAGAACAAAATATTGGAGATCCGCTAATAGATTCCACATGGATAACTATCTGAGTGTTAGTGGTTAATCTCTAACGTTCGGTAGTTAAATTGGTCCTTTGACTTAAGATCATCATAGTGCCTTATATGAGGACAGTCATACTTTGGTGGTGTTAGATGTTACTCTGCTAAGGGTCACTAATACAGCATCATTCGGGTATGTCAAGAGTCATATGAAGGTTGTGAATGATCGATAGAGGATTCATCACTCTTAGATAGTAAGAGATTACGATCTACATTTTATCCAGTTAAGTTGATAACGAAATCCTTGGCCAAGGTGAACTCATAAGTCGAAAAGGAGTTTTCGACTTACATTGACTTAACAGTGGGATAAAAGAAATTAACGATAAACGAGATTGACACATATCCATATCTCATAATTGATCGAATCATATGACGAAATGATTATAGTTTCACGGTAAACGAACAAGTTTTGTTTAACCACGTGATATTTTTCGTCATATTTATTGTCATGACACATTGCTAAATGTCAATATAGGACAATGAATGTGAATTGATGATAAATTAAAAAAGGGTATTTTAATTTATCGATTTTGATTATATCAAAATAATAATTTACGTCGTTAGGCATCGTAATTGAGAACCTAATTGGTCACACACAAAAGAGAACCAAAATAATGAGATTTACCAATTAATTAATTGATAAGTGTAGGATAATTAATTAATTAATTAGGTTGCTTATTAATATGCCTGAATTAATTAATTAAATTAATTCATGGACAAGATTTAATTAATTTAATTAATTAAATATTAGATCGTGTTAAGTTTAAGAGACTGACCAAGCCCGTTTGAACTTATATTAATAGACTGCTAGGGTTTGAAAACTATAGAGAATTAATTCATTATTCTTGCTAGCACAAGAAAAGAAAACTCTAGCCGTCATTCTTGTTCTCTGTGTGGATCACCATTGGAGGCTGGAGAATTGGACAGTTTGGATTGCAGATCCTGGTAATTGGAGTTAAAGAAAAAGTAAAGGATTTTGTGGAATTCATCAAAGGTAGAATTCATATCATAATTTCTATCTAAACACAATGCAGATCCATGGTGGAAATTGAAATATAATTTTATTTCCGTTGCGCATGATTAATTCAGTTCCCAACAGTGGTGTCAGAACCGATTTTGTATTTGTCAGAAATTGTTCTTGCATGATAGAACAATCAAAAGTTGATTGTTATTATTTTCTGAATCTAGCAATTTACAAAAAAATATTATATATTCAATAATCTGTTATTTGAAAAGAAAATAAATTTTTTGGGTCGAAAAATTGGATCTGAAAAAAAAATGAAGGCGGAGGCGGTGGCGACGCCACCGACAATGACACGGCAGCGCGCCGCCGGGGGGAGACACAGCAGCGACTGTTGCTGCTGCTGCGGCGCTTGCCGTCGTTACAACTTGCAGCGACGGGCGCAGCTGCTGGTAATCACCGCAGCACACGACGCTGCTGCTGGTTATTGCAGCAGCAAAAAAAAAAAAAAAAAAAGGTGGCGCGCGGCCACGACTGCGTGCACCACCGCATGCTGAAGCAGTGCAGTAGCGTGCTGACGTGTTCGTTGCAGCGCGCTGCTGCATGAATGGCAACGCCTGGAGTGTGTGTATTCCCAATTCATTAGAATAAATGCACGTCCGTCTTCTCAGTTTAGTATACTTCTTTTTAGAAGATGTGATATTTTGCAATAAAGTTTAGCCCTTGTTTGGTCCACGTTATTTTCAAAATACATTTTT
>CAIGRP010078784.1:0-13512 GCA_903798385.1 Fraxinus cuspidata
GTCAAGACTAATTAATTAATGATAACACAGTGCAGAATTAGAAAAACTTGAATAAATTTGTCGTTTTAGGTTTTATTTGTAAATTTTTAAATTAGAAAAACTTTTTATCCTTTCTTATCCCACCCATGAACGAAACATGGCCTAAAGTGATTCATTAATCAATAGGATTTCCAAAATCAGCTAGTGAACTCGAGGGGTTGATCTCTAATCTGTAGGAAGACTTTGTGTTTTTCGTTAGAGGGTGTGTTTGATGGATATTATTGAGAAAATAATATATTTTAAACAGTGATATGATGAGAAATATGAGGTTAAAAAGTAAGGAAAAATTATTGATGTGATGAAAAATATTATTTTATTGAAGAATGTGTGGTTGTAAATGAGTTTTGAAAGAATGTGTGTCAAACTGGGGCTAATTAAACTCTTATATGGATGGTAATTTGGACCTCAAATCTGAAATTTTGGATTCTGCATACCTTTCAAATGTTCTCAAATTTATCTGGTTCAAAATATGGTTTACACAGGTTCAGGCTATGCTGTTCTGTTTTGAATTCTCAACTTTCGAATTTCAAATCTGAATTATCTGTGAATGACGATGCAATAACCTCCTGGTTAAAAGGTGTGAACAACACGACGTTAACCTCCTGGGAAGAGATATTAGTAAATGTAAATTAACTCCCTTTTTGTTGGATATGAAGAATGTGAATTTTATGATTTCAATGTCAGTCTATGGCTAGAGTGAATCAGTGAATTTCAACAATATATATTCTTTGACCCCTTTCTTCTCTGTGCCTCTATTTTATGGTTTTATTTTTTCACTCACTGATAGAGCTTGCGAAACTCACACACTCCTCATGTCTGACATGTAATAGACACTCTCGTATATTTCGGGACACATGTCCGACGAGCCACGTTGCATGTTGATTTTTACGTCTTCTAATTTCTAATATGCATTGTACATGTACTGAACATGTTGGAAACATGACAAACTGAAATTGTTCTCGTCCTTATCGTGCTCACTTGCTGATGTGACATGAGAACTATGAACCGTAAGATTCTTTACAAATAAGCAAGATAAGACTTCTCATTATAGGTAGGAGGACATTTCTACATGGCAAACTCCAATTATAAATATTGCAATTTGCGATACTAAACTAGAAGAATATTTAACTATTTCTATAAAATAAATTCTAATTGAAACAAAATATGTTCAATACATGTTCAGTACAAATATTTATGTTTACATATAGCTTGTCTATAATTAGAAAAAAACTATAGAATCTTTGTATCGAACTAGTTTATATATATCATATGCAATTTTTGATACATGAATATTTTTAATTTCTTTCTCTAGTGATACAAAGTACAACAAATAGTCTTTCTTGTACGAAAGATTTCATCTTCGAAAGAACAAAATAAATAAATATTGAAACAAAAATATAACATGTATAAATGTGTAACTTTAGTAGACACATTCTCACATGTCCGAGTCCTACTTTTATAAAGAGTTACGCGTTACCATGTTCATTTTTCGTGCTACATAAAATATTTATATCGATGCATGTATATCTTTACACAAGGGCAACCTTGTTCATCTCCTTCACATTATTTTCTTTGATAAATCCGACATACAGATCTGTCCTGCTAGAGTCCATCTCCGAAAGTCTCTTGTTTCGACCACCTTCTGACATGCTTTTTACAAATTCAACCAAATTCCTCCAATTCTCTGCTTCAAACAAATGCTTATTCATCCTTAAATATGTAAATGCACTCAGTCCATTTCCAGAATCCGACCTACTTGTTGCCAAAACTTGTGAGAGTGCTCCTGAATCATACCTCTCCAGTGCATTTTCTCCAGCAAGTTCTGTTCCAGCAGTTCTTGTTGCCATCTTAACTTGGCGAACTAGACCTTCCGGTGAGCACTTGGCATACTCTGGTTGTTCTCCATCTCTCATTTCCATGCACGTAAAGTTCAATACAACTCCGTGTTTACCCATCATTTGGGCTATTGGTAAGTAACCATTATGGTGCCTAGTATTATAATATCCTGCTGTTAATTCGGCTGCGTGCGATCTTGTGTTGTAGTGCCAATGAATTCCAGCAACTTTCCCAGATAGTTTAGCTCCGCTTCCTTGGAATATTCGTTTAGCTGCTCCCAGGATTTTCTCTCCATGGTGAAGTAGTTTTCCAGAATACCACTCTAAGAAAAAATTTCCGTAGTCATTGTTCCAAGTTCCGTCCCTTCGGAAAAATCCAGTTTCTTCTGGGAATTGGTTGTATTGTCCCGCGTCAACTGGCCCTCCTCGTCCCCATTCATCCTTCCCTATTGCTTCTGCTGACGCTGCCAGTGAAGCTCTCATGTACTGTTTTACATAGAAATGTAGTAGAAGATCAGCATTTTAAAACTTGGCCAGGGCATTGACTCGAAGAAGGTCAAGGGTCAAAAGGGTTCAATGAGGGTTGAAATGGAGGTCAAAATAATTATGTATATATACCATAGAAATTCTATAAATATAAGTTTTTCATCAGCACAAAAACAAAATACAAGTATTGCATTAATTACCTTATCGTAACACTGAAATTCACCAATTCCTGGAAACCTCCAGGTTCCGTTGCTTTCCGGATAGGATGGATATCTTAACTCTCCACAAGGTCCCATCCCAACTTGTATCTCCTGCATTAGGAGAAAGCAAATTTGAGTTTCAAAAGTTGAAGGGAATTTTTTGTTCATTTCATTTGTAGGTTAGAAAATGAAATAAAGAGCAGAGTGGGCCCTTAACGTGATATTTAAGCAAAGCTCTAAAACTTAAATTTGTTCACTAGTTTGACAGTGATAAGTTATTTTTTGATAAAGTTTTCCTCTCTCTGCTCCCCCCTCCCTACAAATATCTCTACACTACGCTAATTCTTTGTTAAATCTTTCCTCTTTCTTGAGCTTTGCTTATCTGGCTAAAGGACTGGACTGTACCTAACAAATAAAATTAGTACATCTTCCTGAATAAATTGGGCTAATTGGTTGTACTGCTAGAAGAAAATTGGATTATTTCGAAGCTATTAGAGATTTGATTTTTTTTTTTCTAAGCCTTTGGTCTTGAGTTCTTATTTACCATTTTTATTAAATCTGCTGCAACATAAAGAAAGAGATATTGGCTCTTTGTTCCCTTAATTTTATAATGTCTTGTTTGGTAAAGGTGGATTGAACAGTTGTGGACAATAATTTGTGAAACGAAGAAGCTAAAAAATCTTATCCATTTACTCATGTGCCAAACATGCCTTGAAGGTGTCTCTGTTGGCTGTTAAATGCATATAGTGAATGCTTGAAAACTAAACATTTTCTATAGTTGATGAAGCAAGATGAAGAAAAGTTCACTGAAATAGACATTTCTATGAATGTTCAAGATAAACTTTAGGATTTGTGAGGAAAGTCGGAGACTTACCACTATAACCTTTCCCATATAATCCTTGAATCTTTCTCTGAAACTCTTCATAAAGTCGGAATAGGCCTGAATTGGTGTTCTTCCTCTGATAACAGGCAACGAATCGCAGCCCAATGAGATATACTCTGGGTTGCGCCGACCTGATCTGTCTGTGTAGACAAGGTCGGGATTTTTGCTGATCTCTTCAAGCACCCATGGGGGCAGAGGAATGCTGCAAATGGAAAACCAATGTTGATGATTATCACTTCTGGATTACAACTCTTATCAGAAAGGTAGAAGAAATCCTAACCATATTTACCATCTTAAGAACAAATGATAACATGGGAAAATTGCAGATTTGGTCCTCAACTAATTGCCCAAGTAGCAAGTTGGACGCCAACATTTGAAAAGGAGCAAGTTGGTCCTCAGCCTTTAATTTGCCTTGTTTGTTAAGATTGGACCATATGAAACTAGATAAGATGATATTAAGAAGAAAAGCTAAAATGTAAGGAGGGATTTATGGATAGTGAAGGGAAGCTCCATGAATAAATATAACAATCATGTTACATTACATGGATTTTTGCGTTTGAAATATTGCAGCACAATTTCATTGGATGTTGTACAAAAAAACAAATTTAAGCCAGTCAATTTAGTGTTGCCACCTTATATATGTAAAAATTCCGGTACATTTCATTTGTATAAGGAGCTTAATTCTAAATATAAAGGAGGTGGTAGGGGTGTATTGTTGCTTACCTGCAAGAGTCTCCAACGTTTCCTCCACACTGATGGAAAGACATAACAACTTGAAGCTTCAAGCCGTGTTTTTCGACCATGTTTACAAGCTCAGCATACCCTTCCCAGTTGTAATTTAAAGGTCCATCTTTCTCGACCAATCCCCACCATACATCGACCATTACTCCTTCAACTCCGGCACTCTTCAAAGCCATCAAGCTAGCATTCATGGCTCTTGCCTTGTTTAAGTTGCCACCTATCGATATGGTGTCGAGTGGCAGCATCACAAAAACAGGTACCCTCAAACCATTATGGTTATGAGGAATTTCCATCCCATGAAGCTTCTCCTTTTGGTCGACTCTTTCGAGCACTGGGATGTGAACTTCGTACGTGGAATATTTTGCTCGAAGCTGGGTTGATGGCTTGATTTGTGGAAAGCCAACCATGGTAGAGAAATAGTCTGAAGTTTTAAAGCTTCTATTATCTTTAAGATTGATAAAGGAAGTTGAAGAACGAAGTGTTAAAGCCATGTTTTTTCTGCTAAAACAAGAAATGTAGGAATGGATGAAGGACACCCGTGTTTATTTATAAAGAGAATTCTTCTTTGGGTACAAGAAGAAGACAATCTTTGGTGGGCCCTACTCTGAAAAGAAAAAAGTGTAATTTTTTAACCTTTTCAAAGTCATCCTTCGACTTTTTCCAACTTAAAATGTAGTACAGAAAAAATATTAAAAATGTCAAGTACCATAAAAAGGAAATTCTTAACAAAATAATCAATGGTTTCCATAATTTCATTCAATCCGGTATATCAAACATGTTTTCGATTAGATTGAAAATCTAAATATTTACAACATACGTTTATAATCATATCATCTAGAAGTTAAAGTCATTAGAAAAGGATCACATGTATTCATTTAAATCTTGTTTTCATTAAGTTTTTACATTCACAATTTTTTTTTATCATATGTAGATTTTGATACCATGTTCATGTAAATCGTTAAAGTTATTTGTTAGAGGATCACATGTATTCATTAAAGTTTTATCTCACCGGTGCTTTCCTTTGATATCATAGATCTCGAAGGATTTCCACAAAGTCATTAAAATTCTGAGCCATATCTAAATGATAATCAATGGGTGGTTTTGTTTTGCCAAAGACCATTCAACCCCACATATTCTGAATCTTTCCTTTTGGTCTCTGTTGATGAAGACACAACATATATATGTGGATGGGAAAAAAATCTTTGAATTCTTGAATTTTCTATGCTTTTTCGGAGGATAAGAATGATTAAAAGGATCTTTCCAAGAATGCAGTATGTGGTTGCAACTAAATCTAATGCTTTCATTTTCTTGCTTTTTGTCTCATTTTTTAAATGTTTTAAAGTTAATTATTTTTGTTAGCATTGTAGAATCGTAGTTGTGTTCTCTTTGTTTACTTTGAAAAGCGACATGATAAATTCCATTTTCTAAAGGGAAAGTTAAAGTTATTTTAATACAATAAATAGCAGCTTTTGTGGAAAAATGATTTAGCAAAGCGTTTTCTTAATATTGCTGTGTGCTGAATCGTGTTCATTTTATATACAGCTTCCATTTCATGTATAAACTGCCTAATTTGAATAATATGCAAATTTATTGATTTATGCGCTCGTGACGTGTTTCCGACTTGGCATATGAACAACTTGCGCCTCCAGGACAAACGACCACTGTCTGTTAATTTAAACCTCAAAATAGCTGTTGGAAAACAAAAAACGCGTGAGACTCGATAGCTTACACGTAGACGTGTCGGCTTGGGTAGAGACCTGATATGTTTGAGAAAAATGAGGTCCAACACGCTTATTTTGGGTCTAATAGTCTCAGAGTTAACTTAGCTGAACTACTATATGGATATACGTTTTACAAAAGATAAAAAAAAAATTAAAAGGTTTGTCAGTTGTATAAGCTTGGTTCAACATGAACTCGTCTCTCTAGACAAGTTAATCATTAACACGGGTTGTGGTTCAGGAGCAACTAATCATAGAACAATAATCAAATTTGTATTATTTCAAACCTTTTAGTCCGTGGTCGAGTACAATTTGATATTGTCATGTTGAAGTAAGAAAATAAATTAAATGTCCAGCGAAGGATTTGCTACTCGCATCCGATCGAAGTTCAATTTTAGTCCAAAAGAAAAACGAAAAAAACCTTTCTTTATTCTTACATCGATGAAACAACCCATGTTTCTCTCGCTTCTTGTTTAAACATAATCCACGATACAACTGACTTACAAATTTCTCCATTCAAAATGATAATCACGCCATTCCAGTCCACCTAATTAAGGTACAAAGCGTGCACAAAAGTTCGTTCTTGCGTAGAGTTCATCTTCTTTCAGTTTTAGGCTCTGTTTGATTGCAAATTTTTTCATAAAAACTGTCACATCCAAGAAAAACGAATTCCACTTTGATCGTCTGATTGCAACTTGGAAATGAAAATCGAATTTCAAGGTACAACCACTTTAAGTTGCATTTTCTCTGTTTTCATGGAAAACAAATTCCTATGAATTTTGTGTATTTTTATTTTTCAACTAACATGGAATTAAGATTCATTTCCACTTTACTTTGTCAATTAGCCTGGCTGTGCAGCAAGGTCCATTATCTTGGTCGGTAAATGTTCAGGTGTCAAGTCCCCAACAAATATATGTGCCCAAAATAAGATATGCACCGACCCATTTCGTTGCCTATCAAACGAACCCTTGTTATTTTCAGTCAACCAAAATATGAAAATACAAACCATGTTAATCACGTGCAACCATCCTCTTATGAATTCAAGAAATTGGGCCTGATTTTCCTCAAAAAGAAACTGAATCTCCTGCTGCTTGATATTGATAGCTTGGTTGTGCTCATATAAACCCATCACATAAAGTCGTTAATCTTGTTGTACTCATATCTACCCATCCCATAGTTTATGGATACATAAAGCTTTACATAATGTCTCATATCGCTCCATCATTCGTCAATTTAAAATACAGTCAATTTTTTCATCCAATTTTTTTACTCCACATCATTTTATGTATTCCCTTATGTACAATTTTTCCATCTCAAGAAATTTTACGGAAAATTCTCAAACTAACGCAAACATATATACTAAAAATATATAGATCCAGCCAATTAACGCAGGAAACATAAGAGCGGTTCGAGAAATTCCAAGAATATATATATATTTTTTCCAGTTAACTAAAGCTTTCCCTAATTTCTATGGAAGATGAAGCTAAGAGGACTAATGTCATTTCTGTATTTTGTAAAAGGAAATTCTAATTCAGAAGTCTGGAATTACACAGTTCTGTACATCTCCACTAACATTGAAAATATGTACGACTACAAATTATGTTCAAATGCAGTTCTATTGTTATAATACAGAAAAACAACGAAACAAAAAAAGCAGCAGATAAGCATATTTCCAAGGCATTGAGGTACAAAATACAACAGAGGCCAAGGTTTCCCAAGCTCAATACCTGGCCTCACCAAAAACAGAGGAGCACCAACATATTATAGAAGTTTCTGAAGAGTCCACAAAATTATAATTATATATTTTCATAAAAGCATCGAAAATATTCGACCTAATGCATGTCAAAAGAACCATCTTTAGTGGGCCGTGGACTTCAGTCTTCCGGGAAACAGCTCCATTAAGCCCAACAAATCGAAGGAAGCTCCATCTTTCTATTGAATTCTCAGCCTGTAAAGCTCATTAAGCATACATTCAAAGCTGGGGTTCGTCACAAACCCTTTTGGGCTTCCAGTCAGATTCTTCCCTAGGCTGTCTTAACGCAACAAAGTGAAGTGCGTCGCTTTTCACTTGGTAAATGTGGCATGCCCATGGATATGAGTCAGGTGCCGACCAAATCTTTTGTTCTTCAAACATTGTCTCCTCGGTAAGAGATTCAACAATGCAATACACAGTATTTGGTTCTGGCTCTGTGAAACTTGGTACAGCAACACATCCAGGTGATACAAAGCCTTCAGGTGCTCGTGGATGCCAAATTGATACAGGAGTTTTATAGTCATCTGAACAATTTCTCCAAACCTGCATCACATTCAAATATTTATATTCCAAAAAAATTATTGAATATAACTATATCTAAGAATTGCCAAGTGAAGTCAGTTAAAACCACCATCAAATGACCTGGTTAGCTAGTTAAGTTTGGCATACGGAAATCAGAATACATTCACTTAATATTAGTAACTGATAAAAATAAGATGAAAAATAAAGGTTGAGGTAAAAGCACAACAGGCACTTGAAGATATTGACTATCTAATCAAAATGTTGCATAAATCACAAGCTGAAGACTTCACAATGGGAAGTCATTTCACTTGATAGTCAATTTAGGACGAAAGTCCACATTAAAAGGCAAACTTTGCATCACAATGTTCATAAAATCTCCACATATCACTAGATTTTTGGTACTCTTTCCCTCATCAAGTAAACAATTATATGAAATAAAAAAAAATATAGACCACATCTAACACATCAAGACGTTACTGAAAATAAAAAATAAAAACTCGAGACAAGAAGTGTGATTAGAATAAGGTTGAGAGTTTGTTGAGGCTTGCAAGTATAAAAAGGATGATGGTTTAGTAATTAATACCACCATGAAATTGAAGGAAACTGATTGGTATTTATAAAACAACGTCGCAGTAATCAAGATTGCAACCGATCTTTGCGAGGTAACAGGCTTGGCGGATTACTTGTGCTCATTCAGAAAATTGATGATGACATGCCAACTAAGAGAATACAAGGTACAATATGCCACTATATTTCTAAATGCAGAAGTTAGCATAATATTCCTACTCACCAACTATATGTTTCAAGAAAAATTTCAATACAAAAACAGAGTCTAAAGGATGAGGAAAAAACAATCACGCCTTACAAGAGAAAACCAGGAAAAATTGCTTCTATCCCCAATAATGTTTTCATTCACAAATTAAAGCCAACTCCATAACTTCAAAAATTTAAGGGAGTCTACCAGGTCATAACCAACTGGATGGGAGAATGATTCATCAGAAAAGGAATATACTGCTGCAACATTAGGAGGATGGTTGCCCGTACGTGCTATATCACCAATCGAGATATACCTGATAAGTCACATGTCAGGTGCAAGAACTTAGTACAAACAAATATTTTGTTCTAGAAGCCGTCGACCTCACAATTTAAATGAAATATCAAACCATTATGTTTTGAAAAGCTTATTTATTGTTTTCAAGATCCACATGAGAATAGCAACTATGTTCAAATATGGAATTCAAAGGGGTCAAATAGGAAATGATACTTTGAATCATAGAACTATAATAATATATACGATCACCAACATTTATCGAATTTGAAGAAGATTTAATCTTCATTGATTTCAAGATCCATGAGTATAACTATGTTTCCAAGAGTATAAACAGTGTATTCTCTCACATTCCTGGAAATTGAATAAAGATGTATGAAAATGAACTCAGTATGCAGGAGAGAAATATTGTTCATACAAGTGGCAAAATATTTGCATAAATACAATATGAACCCAACAAAATTTCTCACTAATAGGGTGTTATCTAGTAAATAGTTAAATATGATTGAATTCATGAGCACCACACACTTTCAAGCTTTGGATATTAACACCTATTAGAGGAGAAATCTTGAAACACAACTGACAATATGCTGTTTATAGGAAGAAAAACTGATTTGCAATAGATGGAGTGATCTCCAAGAGGGTGAATTAATTACCCATCTGGACAAACTGGCCGCCATATACTACAAATTTCCCCGTCCTCCAAACTCTAAAAAGGAATGGAAAATGTTTTAGAATACAATTGCATTATCAGAGAAGCAACAACATTGAGAGACGGTGATGTGTGACCAATGATGGGTTGAGATATCATTCACCTGCTTTCGGCATAACGTGCACCGACTTTTTGATTCTTGCTCACTGCTCCAAACCTTAGAAAAGTTGACACTATGTTTGACAAATCTCCGGTCATTGGAAACAGAACCTGAAGAAGAAATTTCCACTGATGTGATAATGGCTCTGTGCTGTCTACGAGATTCTGTTCCTCCATATTCACTCCAAGAAGCAGACACGTGTCTTTGGCTTGAAGGAACCTTAGAAATATGAACAAATTATTTCACTTGCATGGGCTAACATATTTGCTTCCTAAAAGTAAACAAATTCTGTAATGCAGAAAAGACCTTTAATGATGGGCTTTTCATGTCGACCAGGCGTGCCTGCCACATCCTACGGACCACTGAGCAGATTCTAACTGCTTGCGGTTCTCTTTCCTCTGTTTCTTCTTCTGTATTGCATTTTATGACTCGAACAAAGTTTTCTGATCTCCTAAAGTTTTCCAGATGGATGATTAAGTGAGAAGGTCTGAGGTAGCCAGCTTTGACTAACTCCAAGGCCATAAGTTCTTCCCACGGTACGTCCCACATGATCTTGCAGGGCTTTTCGTCTAACCTATCTAGAGCCAGACACTTCCAATACAAGAAAAAGAGAGACTCAATATCTAAAGGAACCAGATATTACAAGTAAGATAGAAGAGAAATTGGAAAGAATGTAATTAAATTTGTCCAGGAACAACCTGCAGCAGCATGACTCGTCTATTGGTCACTAAAACAATCCGTTGGTAAGGTACCATAAAATGTTCTTCATAGCAATCTGACCAGGCAAATTTTGAAGGTTCTTTGAATATTTCGGTGCATCCAAAATTCCGACTTGCTTCTGCAAGGTAAAGTATCATCTGAAACCAATGAAAAGGAGTGGTTACAGTGTGTCTTCCGCCATATTGAAATATTTTTTCATATACGGTTTGTCATGAAACTGACAGTTGACTAGTCAAAATAATGTTCATGTTTCTAGTATGGTACAGTACATAGGGGTACATAGGAATCTGAGTAATCGCTTAAAGACTTTTGGTGAATCACAAAATTTAAATGATATACATTGGCTCCCTAATATCTCAAAGCTTTTCAGATCAAGTGGTTCAACACTTTAAAGCGTTTTTGGCTATGTATGGTTAAAGATCGCAAGAGATGCGATAAAGTGGTATGGACTGTTTCAAGAACTGCTTTGGGTTGGGGGGGGGGGGGGGGGATATTTTAACTTGGAAATATCAACATGAAAAAGATACCTGACCAACAGCTTCTATTTCAGAGTACTCTCTAAGTATATTGTCAGAATGAATGGCTCGGGGATTTCGTATTCTCTGTAAGTTTTTTTTGTTATTGAGAATCTCTAAGCACCTGGAACAACTCGCACCAATTCCATTGACGGTCAATGAGAAAAAGTCCAATGCCCCACTCACAGGTTGTAGAACAAATCCCAGGAAAGCTTGTCCCAGCCCATGGGCAAGGCCAAGAAGACCATTTTGTCTAGCACTCTCCACAGGTTTCCTCACAACCCCCGACACTCCAAAAGCAACACCTTGTGCGAGAGCTTCTGTTCCTTGTATGATTCCATCACCAACACCAGTAATTCTTCTTGACCAAACCTGTACCCATTGTTTAATTCCACTGTGAATTAACATTCACCAGCCGGTGCTTTAAAATACAGTAAAACAGTTACCTGCTTTGAACGAAGCTGCAGAAACTGTCCATCAGTTGATAGCTCAGCAAAACCTTTACTTAAAGAGGCCAAAGTGGAGCTTGTCATCCCTAGTACATCAACTGAAAAAATCAAATGTAATGGATTGTGAATCAGATCTCTCCATATACGGTTCCCAATGGCAGACATAACAGTACTCTTTCGTAAAAATCTGTCTCTGTGCATCACTTGGCGCAAATGAACCTGAAATAGGAATATTATCATTAATGTCTAACATCTTATAACGAAATATTTATTACCATCCATATGAGCCACGAGCTCATGCTCTTTCTTGATTTCTTCGGAATAATAATAAAAAATCTAACACTTTCGACAATTGAAACAGCACGTAGAAATTAAGAAATTATTTTGTACTTGACGATCAAATAAAAAGAACAGAGGACATTATAGGATTTAAATATTTCCTCAGTCGCTGACTATCCTCCTCCCCTGCAGTTAATTGCATAAAAGGAGGAATATACATGCACCATCTCCTTACCAAGGATAACCAATGGAAACCATATACTGTGATTTGAGACAAAACAAATTTATAGCTTTTTAAAGATAATTATATATATTTTTTGAAAATATAAGTTATTCGTTAATCCTAATTTTGATAGAGAATTAAGAAACTTCAATGCTAAAGAAAAAAAATGTTGGAATAGTAAGAAGAAAAAAATTAAAAAGAATAATGAAACTATACTGGCTAGTCCTTACATAATACAAACATCAAACAGACCTGAATTTTAAAAGCATTCCCAACAGCTGACAGTATGGGGCTCCACACACCCAGAAGCCCATGTGGTCTTTGAGCTGGTGCAGTCTCCAAAGATACCTTCAGTCTCACTTTAGAAATGTCAATTAAGCTGAAAAGAAGAGGACACGCAGTTAACTCATGCCTCTTCTCAAATTTGGCATTTCCCAAGTTGAAAAGATGAAGTGAAGCTCAAAAATTATAATCAGATGACATACAATGAAAAATGCAGCTAATGAAAGCTTTAAGCTCGCGTTAAGGTCATTTAATAGCCATCAGCAATAATGTATAATCCCCTTTTCTAGTTGGGAAATGGTTTATCAAAGCCAAAACAGTTACAGTACAGTAACCATGGTCCACCCACCCCAGAGCAAAGGAAGGAAATATATACAGTTATCCTCTCTAATAGATTTAAGGTTTAAGACGAGGTAATTAATTATGGTATAGCAGCAGCTAAAGTCCCTAGTTTAAGTTTCAAAGTTACCCGTTGATGAAAATTACAGATGCCACTACTTTGAAGAGATATGTTTTAAGTCCAACTATCAATTCCTAATAGATTCGTGATTCTTCGCTTATCTGCATTTTTGAATTGATCTTGTAAACATTACATATGAGTAGCAAAGTGATTAGTGGGAGAAGGTCATTAGAGCCAGACTAATCAGAACATATTATTACGAAGTAACTTTCTGTCGTTGAAGGAGTCCTGCATAAAAGAGTTGTACGTTATCCATGAAAATAATATAGAGAAATCCATTTCCCCATATGGCATCAAGATAATATTGTAGATCAAGAATAGCAGTAACCCATTAAAAATTCCACATGAGTGATTTGAATAAAAACAATTTGGACTGTACACAAGGGGCGTATTTAAGATTTAAATATAAGTAAATAAATTCCTCTCATAAGGGCATGTTTGGCTAACTTATAAGGACCTCATAAGCTTTAAATATGCTATTAGCTTAGGGATGGCAAAAAAACCCGACAAACCCGATCCCCGCGGAGAAACCCCGCTTAAACGGGTA
>CAIGRP010078790.1:0-38876 GCA_903798385.1 Fraxinus cuspidata
TTCTCTTCTTTCTCTTCTATTTTCTGTGGTTCTTTTAGTTTGATAATTAATTATCTATTCATCTTACATCATATTGACATCATGAAACAAGTATTGCAAGAATGGTTGACAACAACTGGACAATCTGGTGCTTGATTCATGTTTGACACAAACTTGTTTCCTTCCTGGAAATGCATGTCCTTTTCGGGGAAAATTTATGTATAATCAGTTCAGTCAATGATACCTGTGGCCCATTACTTCTAATATATTTTTTCCCAGTGTTTTTCTTCATGTAAGACTTTTTGTCTTTGTTTTCTGAAAAAGGGAGTATTTTTATACTGGTTTTTTATTTTGAATTATATTTCATAGTCTGGCAATATTCAGTACTCATTGATTCTGTGTACATTGGAAGAAGAGCTCAAGTGTGTGGTCAAATTTATTTTTCATCCATCTTTCTACCATCAATTGTCCCTCTCAATTCTCACACAGGCTTAATCTTCGTTTTGCCTTTTTCTTGCTTTTATCTTTTAGGTGATATTATCTCCAGAAGCAGATCCTCCAGTTGTCAGAATAATGGATTACAAGTAAGACATATATACTTTTTGGTTCTGTTAATTGCTTCAGCAAATTTGGTATTATTGCCAATTAAATCAAATGGAGTATTCTATCAAAATTTTGCTAGACATTAACAATATGATCAGTTAATAGAAGTTTCGAATATACGTAGCTAAGCGCTCCTTAAATTTAGAATATCACAGCGACAAATTAAGGATTTTATTTATTTTTATCCACAACCCCATCCACATCCACTGTCCTGTATTTGTTGTCTATTTCTTGTCACGGTTTCTTAGTGACTGAAGTGCATTGATGTGTTGCTTTTTATGACTTCTGCAGTAAATATAGATATGAGTTGCAGAAGAAGAAACGAGATCAGCAGAAGAAAAGTCTTGGTGAGAGTCAATGATATTCAAACGTTGCCATTTGTCTCTGTTTCTGACATTAATCTTAAAATCAGAAAATTACTCAAATTGACATACTGATTTCAATGGCAGCCAGCCGCATGGATTTGAAGGAACTCAAGATGGGGTAAGATTCGTAGTTATGGAATTTATAATACTGTGGTTTCTTACAAATTGTAATTTTTCATTGTCTCCTGATCTTGCTGTAACTCATATTTGGATTGCTGTTATGTAAAACTTAAAAGTTGTAGTAGTTGCTTCTTTTTTTCATTTTATTTGCTGCTTCTAGTTTTTCCATGTTCTTGTCTTGGAAATGCTAGATCACTTTACATATTTTACTTCATTTTTGAGCTAGGATGGTTAACCTAAATATGTCTCCAATTCTAGGTACAAGTCTTGTTGTTGATTGTTGCATAAAGGGCTTATATACAATCAAAGAATACTAGATGTTATTGTTAGGTGCATAATTGTCTTCTACTGAATGATATATTGAGGACATACACTAGAAAATAAATCTTATGAAAGAGTAAAAATCTAAACATATGCCAAACACGTGTCAGTTTAGGAAATGGAACCCAACAATTCATTGATGGACACTTATATGACTAATTTTCTTTACAGTGTGTACCTTTGGACTTGGTCCTGTAGAGAATTTATTTGGAAGCAGACATTTCTTTTTCTTTTCTCTTTCCTGATTTCCTTCTTTGTGTTTTAGTGAGTTGTTGGGGGTGAGCATGTTGTAGGATTTATTTCCTAAAGCAAAGAAAGTTTGTATAAATTCCATATGCTGATAAAAGTACCAAAATCAAGTTAGTTGCAGCAAATGGTTCTACGGAGTTGGGTTGGGAAGTATATAGAACTAATTTTTGGACCTCAACAATGTGCTACGAGTCTTAAGTATTTTACTGATGCACTGGAAATTGCTTGTAGTAGAGCTAAAGTAATTTTTATTTAGTGAGTGGGATTGTCTGTATTTTACTTCTTGTATAGGGTTTTTATGAAGTCATAAAAAAACTCTGTACTAAAAGTCATAAAAACCCTGCACTAAATGTATCTATTGAAACCTTATTCATTTTCACCATCAGTCTATTAATATATTCTTTTGTCACGGGATACACTTGTGAAAAGTATTTATTGAACTGATTACTTGAAGAGTCCATTACTAAACCAAATATACATTAAAAAATACGTTTAAATTTGTGCTTTTGCATCTTATACAAATTTCTTGTCAATTAGAGGGAGAGTGCACTGATAAAAATTGTAGGAATATCGTAAGGAGTAAGGAATACTTAGAACATACTGCTACATTTGTTGTTAGTGGTTGTTTGGTCACCCTCGTATGCATAAATATCGGTATTCTCATAGTTGGAAGGCTGAAATTGAGAGGTCCTTGACACTCATTTACCATATACATAAGAATAAAGACGTGATCAGAATTTATGGGTTTCTCACTAAGCTACCATTAGTTAAATACGATTGATAATTTTATTAGAAAATTAATTCTAAGAGAATTGTGTTATACTAAAGGGATGTACTATTCGAGGATGAAGGCTATTCACTGTTTCCTTACCATGCATCATATGTTTGTTCGTAATGCTAAATGAATAGATGTAGGATTATTATCAACAGGCAGTATATGTTTATGTTACATAGCTATTAAATTGTCATTCCAATGTACATGATAAAAAAGTATTCACAAGCCATGCGATATAAATAAAAACCGTACCATTCTTTTTACCTTGTTCCAGTGGTACTTGTGTCCCTTAGCTATTTTCTGCTGTTGATGATTTCTTATATCCATGCATTGCCTCCTACTTTCTTTCTATTTTTACTTGTCGTGCCCAAACCCGAATATGAATTGGTGCTTGCATTTGTTAAATTAAGAGAAGAGGAGAGCAAAAATTATTGTCAATCACCTGAATGGGAGTTGCTAAAGGAATGGAGATGCGTGTAATGAATGTTCTATTTCTAATGTGAAAAATGCAGTCTGTAGTTACTGGAAAAGATATTTGATGAGTTGATTGTACTGAAGAAAAAGTTTCTGACACTTGCTGGCTAATGCGATACAGCCAATTATCTCCTTCATATTTGCAGTATTTAAATTCAACATTAAAGGATATTTGTATTTTCTTCGACTTTAAATCAAGGATCAGAGAAATGAGATATTTGTTTTTCCAATAAGCATTTATTGCTAACAAAATTGGTGTGCATGATAATTCCATATTATCTTGAAACTTTTACTGCTTTTTGATGGCAGTTACAATATCGATGTGCATGATTACTCTGTGCGTTTGAAAGCAGCTAAGAAGTTTCTAAACGATGGTGATAAGGTTTCTTTGAATTCTTATGACTGCACGTTCCATTACTCATAAAGGTAGATTTTTAAATGTACTCCCCATGCTAATGATATTCAGAGGATTTCTGCAGGTAAAGATTATAGTGAACTTGAAGGGGCGTGAAAATGATTTTAGAAATAACGCCATAGAGCTCATCAGACGGTTTCAGAATGATGTCGGGGAGGTAATTTGTACTATATATCTTCACCTTGTCAAATGAATGTTACAAGTGATTTGGTGTACTCACTCGAGTCTTGGTGCATGTTTCTGAGTTGAATTAAAACCACGCATGCCAACTGTAATAAAAGAGTTTGTGTGCTTTTCTCATTTCTTTGTCTTTCTGTCATTAACTTTTTCTAGTTTTCAGTAGGATGCGTTAAACAAGCAGAATAATTTCTAACCTTGTGTGTTCAATGCTTTTCCTCTATTAAGCACTGCCTCCTAGAAGAGCTTCTGTTTTCTGTGGTATTTACTAGTTGACGCCAGAAGATGTTATTTAACCGCAATTGGTAACTGGTAGTTGATGGGAATGTGGGATCTGCATCTCTTTGAACTTTGCAAAAACCTCATTTGTCAAAATTACCTTAATGAGAACTAATCTCACCATGAATCATTAGTATGTCTTGCTAGAATCAGCACATTACTTTCCTATCTCGTTAGCCTTGCAGTCATGGGATACGAACATGCTGACACGCGGTTTATCAAATAAGTAGGATATGACTGACACATCGACTAAATAATATGAAATTAATTGTTTATGTTTTTTATTTAATTATTTTTTTCGAAGAAAAATATGAACTACTCATTTTTAGTGGGCTTATACCATCTCTCCTTCGTCCCCAGTCCAACGCATCACTCTTCCTCTCTCCCCACATGAACTCTCTTTTCTCTTTCCCCCTTTTACGGCTAGTTTACTGGATCCTGGTTGATTTGTTACAACATATTTGCTGAAAGTATCAAATTGATCATATTATGTTTGGAAGATGTTTTGTTCCCTAATGTTGTAATTTCTCTAAATTTTTATGTGAAAAGTGTTGGCGTCTGAAGGGGAAAAAGGAGGACATGTCACGTGGCAAATCTGACGTGAGTCTAGTCGTGTTTGATGTGTGTTGTGTCTGATACGTGTTGGATACTAACACTTTACCTTGCTGTTGTTTGATATGAACCAACATGGTGATCCATGCAATGCTTATCTCCGTGCTTCACCGGTGGTCCATGCAATACTTGCTCTGTGCTTCACTGGTGGTCGTTGTTGGTTCATACTAATAATCTACACCACGCTAATTATTAAGTCGAGATATTTGCTCTACGAGAGGTCTCTCTTTTTGTTGTGTCTCACAATCAAACCAAGCTTCCAACCATTTTGTCTTTCAGGTATAGGTAAGAAGTCTGCACAGACTGCTCCGCAAAAGAACATCATCACTAATTCTACACCATCATAAAGTAATACAAGCACACACTCCTATAATCATGGTCAGGATCAAAACCAGCTTCTGGACCAACCATTTGTTCTCCACTTCAACCTGACTCCCACTAGTTAGACGACTAACAATATTTTTATTTTTTTTATGAATGACTAAGGATTTTGGTTTTGCACCGTTGTTGAATTGTGGGTTTACGTGTACAGGAAAAGCCAATTTTTCATTGATCTGTATGCTGGATAACTTTATATTGATGTTGTGCTTATGGGTTTTTAACTATATCTCCCTTGGTAATGGCACATCGGTCTGGAGCTTGAATTTCTGGACGTTCCTTTGATCTGCTACTTTGTACACCCTAATGCTTCTTTTTATTGCTTTCAATAAGATCTACAGCTTTATGTCTGTCATGTCTGTATCATCCCTTATTTTTGATCTGCATTTCCCATTTGAACATTTCACTCGGTGATGTTCATAGCTTGCTGTCGAGGAGAACAAAAATTTCCGTGATAGGAACATCTTCATAATATTGGTTCCAAATAAAGCTGTTGCTCAAAAAGCTCAAGAACCACCAAAGAAGAAGGATAAGTCGACAGCAAATGAAGTCTCAGCAGGTGTCTGAGTGTATTAAACAAATCGAAGGTAGTATAGACTTTTTTTACTAAATCTGGGTTCTTGCAGAGATCCCATAGTCTTGTATAGATTTGTGTACAACCTGCACAAGAATAATTCGCTTGATATAATATCACAAAATAGCCGACATCTTCAGTGAGCATTATGCTTGAAGTTAGCTTTTCTACTTCCCATTATACACACAAGGATTCAAAAGGTGTTGTGCTTTGAAAAGCTGTTGTAATTTCAGCCCCAGCACATACAGTGGTGGATTTCCCTCAGTTTTGTTTCCTCAAGCATTGTATTCATGCCTTAATTCCATCTGATATTAATTTATAAATCCAGATGGAAAATCTATTGCATCAACAGAAACCCTTTTTCTGCAAGAATGATGTTAAAAGTTATATATATGATTATCCACAAATCAAATAGTTTCATACTAATCCATTTCTCTGGAATGACAATATTTAGTTCAGTTTCATGCAAGGTCTTACATTATCATATGTTTCTTATGATGGATTGGACACGGCTAAAGAAAAGAAACTAGTGAGATTTTTGTCAGTTGTCCAGGCTGTTACAATTCACTTCAACATACAATACACGTACTCATGGGCTACGTGGTACCGCAACCAAACGAACTAAAATTATCAATTTTACAACATTAACACAATTGAGTTGGTTAAGCAATGCCAAAATAATAAAAATAAAAATAAAGAACACAGTAATTTAGAATGAAGATAAATTCTTTCAGTCACACTGATCTATTACTCAACAACGATCAGTAAAGCAAGCTCAAACTCGGTTCATAAGAATGCCTATACATAAGGACTGATATGACAATGGTACACAACAAGAAACAGGTAACTCAAAGATGGAAAAATTTATCAAAGATCAAACTCTTGAATTTATATAGATTGTGTATCATAAAATTCACTAAAAATTACATATAATACAATTTACAGTGATGCTAATGATCAAGTATAACTTCTCTTTCTTTTACTACGCAGTCTGATCAACAAGGTTGTCTTCTCTCCAAGAGCCTGATTGATTGACTGCATGCCTACTCAAATGCCGATTGGGCAAGTTCTCTGCATACTCAATAGTACTTTGAGAACCCTGCTCAACCTCCTGGTTAGCGATTAAATCTACTTAATATTAATGTCATTAGATGCTCAATACCTTCTTCAGGATTTAAACACCTCTTTACCTATTAAATCATAAATGTAATGTCTCTCATCCAACAGGAATTGTCATCTTCAAATATATCTTTGCGTGCTTCAATAGTCTCTTCGATTTCAAAGATAACTCTCTACTTTTACAGCCTTGTATATATGTATAACGCTAATATTCACCACGTTGAATACATTTTTCGAGTATCTGGAACTTCAATATATTTGTGCTCTTTACATTTTTCCAGTGATGATACATGAGATTTACATACAAGAAGGAAAAAATAAGGTAGTCACTTACAATTAAAAGATTGGCCGAGAAATCTTCTTTGCTGATGAGGCGAAACCGTTTGTTGGTGTCACGTATTCAAAGACTCGTTAATTTGGTGGTTCACCACTGCTCAAGCTTGTCTCAACTGCATCAACTGAGTTTTAAGGCTATATTCTTCAACCTGCTATAGGTCAACATTAATTATATGAAGCATCTATTGCATACACTGTTCATAAAATAATATAAAGAATACAAGATAAAAATACTTCTAGTTGTACTCAAAATCAATAAATTATAATCAAACACAATAATTTACGAGGAAGTTGGTTTAACGTCCAATATACCTTGAGAATATCTGACGACATATAAAGCACAAAAATAATGAACGGCAATCGCAAAAAAAAAAGAAAAACAAATTTTCAAGGGGCACAATATTATAATTTATAATCAATATATACATGTCCTCCTTTTGGTTTACGCTATTCTGTTGTGTAAATATCTCAACATGTATTACATAGTTTCCTTTTTCTCCTCGTACTAAGTTTCTACAGATTCCTGAGCCTATAGCTTAATACATTCACAATATATCAGAAACGGATGATCAACCAGTTGAAAACGTGAGTTTAATTTGCCTCTCTTCTTTAAATGTGATATTTTTAGAAGAAAATATTTAGATATAGAGAGACAGAGACGTAGACAGGGGCAAGGAGGAGATTTGTAATTTAGATTCCTCTGTACCTCCACCTCTGAACAATAGTTTTTGATAATGCATTGGTGCTTAACGACATCCATTGCATACATATCGAAAAAAAAGTAATGAACAATTTTAAGGTGCAATATTATAGCATCTTCCTCACCTGGATAGCCGCTGTGTAAGCCAAAAGAGACTCACATTCGTCAAGCATCGCTCTCTCTTGGGCTGCTACTTCAGCATATTCAGAAACCTCACTGTTCATCCCCTCTACCTGCATTATATAAAAGAAGAAATCAGATCAAATCATTTCAGGTGAAGTGTTAAAAGTTTATGGTAAGGAAACAATATGAAATACAAGCATGACTATTGGATTGGACATATATGAACCAACTTATACTCGTATTAATGCTCAACTGAAATGCAAGAAAATTATGGAAGATCATGGGCCTATAACTTCAATCTCATTAGGAATTTCTCCAAAAGGCAGAAACAGAAAATAAAAGTATACCAAGACTATTGACATTGGTTGAATTAAGCTTAGACAAAAAGCAAGGTAGATTTATGAATTCTAGTCGCTTGTCACCATCCCAGGATAGATAGTTGGCTATGGTATGTGAGCAAATATTTCTCGAAACCTCGGTGGTATTCGTCCCATTTAGATGATGAGGTCCATTGGCTTCCCATTTAGTAAATTGTGAGATGGAAGTGGCTGAATACGTTGGTATTACCAAAATCAACATTTAGAGTGGCCTAATTGTACTGGGTCAATAAATTAACCTATTGGAGTGTAGAATATGGACACAATAATTTGACATCATTTTCCCTGTCATGTTGACTAAGCCTAGACTAACAAGTATAATAACAGAAACATCTCACCTGTTGAAATATGGAGCCTATGGAGGATCCCATCACCTGTATCACATCAACTGCTGAGCAAACAGCTGCCTTAATTGTTTCAATGTCCCCCTGCAAAATTGCAAATCCAATTAATCAGTAACTTCACTTGTATAAATTTGAGTCTCAGCAACTTGTGAGAAACTGATATACCTTTGCCCCTCCAGTGACTGGAAGATGGAGAGTGCTAGCCTGAAGATCTTGTATAGTCCAGGATAACACGTTAGTATGATCCCTTTCAATAGAAGCCCACTCATCAAGACAGGCCAGCTGAGAAGGGTTGTATGCAATAGAATATTTAGGACATCAATGATGTAAAAGTTTAACATGCAATAAAAAAACTTACTAAAAATATATTTTACGCATATTAGTATTACAAAGAAATGTATATATATCAGATGGACCTTTCAGTAGAAAGTTGGAGTTTATTCATGTTTTCGATTGTTTTTATTTAAAATTGGAGTGGAGATGGATTTACTCTCAGAAAGCACATAATTTCAGAAGGACCAGTTTGCAAGACAATTGCAAAAGCAATTCATAAAGTTCGACAAAGCTATAATTTGTTTGATTCATAGAAAACCACAAGGTTATTACTATACCATAAATATCTATCTCCCATTTCCTCCAGGATATCATCAAATTGAATGTTTCGGAAGATCTATTAGTCATAATTAGTACGTCAAATACCAGTCATGATAAATATCCAAAAGAAAGCAAGACAACTTCAACTGAATAGATCAGTTGAAGATACAATTGCACAATGTTTATAGATGTACAAAAACTTGTGCAACTTGCAAATACCATACCAAACAAGCTTTACAGTCAGCAGTCTTTCAAAACCAAGCCAGTACATGGCTTTTGGATAAGATCCATTATCGAGTAGCTGGTTTTGATAGGTATTTCTTTGGATAAGCAGACTGCAGATATTGAGGAGAATACATTGGCACTAAATTTTGCTTAGTTAACAAGTTTAGTTGGAGTTAGACAATAGGATTTTCCATTACTCCATGTTTTACTGAGTTACTGTCACTGAAGGAGAAATGAATCTGTTGCATATATGAACTACAATGGAGAAAAGCTCTACAAGAAACTTCCAGGTTAGTCACCTTTCAGGCTCGAGGCTGTGAACCAAATTTGATAGGAAATAAAGATTACTTTGCTGTTTCTTTTTTGTATCAAAATAGAAAAGAGACAACCGAAGAAAATAGTAGAAACATAAAATACAATAATTCGTTTTCGATGAACTCTATTTTAATAGAGCTATTACTTGGTTGTTGAAAACTGTGTAGAGCTTCAACTTATGTCTCAGCTGCTGGAGGCCAATCCTTTTATCAATCACTGATATACATATATCCACAGTTGCTCTCCAAACATCGTACATCAATTTCTGCAAATAAATAATTAAAATACAGGTGAATTTAATGCAAAAGGCAGCAAAAACAGAATTTACAACTAATATTCAATTCCAATCATAGGAAGCTAGGTCATAGTTGAGGACAGGACATCTTACAAAGGTTGAAGCACGTCCATCTAACTCTCAGAAAATTGCTAAGAATTTTGTTTTCCAATAATGATTAAATTATCTAATCAATAATGCTAACTGCTCTTCAATTACAGAGTTTTCACCAGCTCGCTAATCATGGCATTCACCAGATAAATCACAAAGGGTTAATTCTTCAAGGCAAAAGAACGGCAGTTTTTACCCAGTGAAAGGCAACACATTTACCGAATTTAGTTTACGGAACACATAAAGCAAACAAACCAAAGATAACAAAAACACAGACACAAATTAAATATTTAAAATGTATATGAAAGCTCCACAGAGTAATGTTTCATACCTCTGCCTTTATTTTCTGAGAATGCAGTGCAGAATTTGTCCTAGCATTGGCATATCGCCATTGCAAGAGTCGATTGTATAGCAACCGCAATTGATGAACATCTTCGATGTGATTTGCAGCCTTCTTGCCTCTCTTGATATCCACAATAAAACTGAGGACAGAAGTTGAAATCTGGACTTGCCTTGATGGACTGGATGATCTTACCTGAGCAGGACTGGGTCCTCTAGGAGGATTGACAGCCTTTGCTTGGGCTGGACTGACTCTAGAGGCGTAGGGTGATGTGGGACATGATCCAGGAGTCGGCAAAGATTGATGTTTAACAGCAGAATTCCCTAAAGTTTCTCTCTTCAATAAGGTTGAAGAAACTGTCTTTTTTATCTGCTGTGAACTATCAACAACTGAACAACCCCGCAGCATTTTTTTCTCACTTTCACGAGATACACATGTTAACAAGGCACTGGAAGTTTCTGGTAAAAGTTTACTCGCCTCATCCAAAGATAATCTCCTCAGGTTCAGTGAACCTGCTACTGAGTGGGTTAAAGAAGTTCTACTGGTCTTATCAGTGAGATCAGTATTTCTGTTTAAAGCATTGGAGAACACTTTTCCACCTGTTCGGCTTGGCCATCGATGCTGATCCACCGGTCGAGTATGTAAACCATCAATTGGTCTGGAATTCTCTGATTGATCAGTAGAATTCTTTCCCTTATTTGGGCTCCTCTTCCTCTCTGGTGGAGGCTTCCTTGAAGCCGGTGGTGTTTTGCCCTGTTTAAGCACTACATTCACCGATGACTTAAAAGTGCGATCAGAAAGACCATGAGACACTGGTTTTTCTCTCTTACATATAGGGAGAGAGAATGCATCAGATTGGAAAGAAACACTGAGACTCCGCATTTTAGATGGCCATAAAGACTCTGGTAACTTATTACCTATTATCTTTCTTGATGCCAGTAGCATTTCTGCAGTTGTATCCTGGACTGGGGTTGATGCATGTGGACTTCGAGGTGATAATGGAGTGGTAGGACGCTTCCTGTCGGCTGACGCTGACCTCTTAGTTACTGATACAATTGACGACGTTGTTGTTCTAATGGCATTTGGCGAACGGCGATGCTTTGGACTGGAGGCTGTAGATGGAGTAGGTGACCTGTACCTAGAACTAACTTCTCTGGTTTGGGTCCGTCCAATGGTTCCATTTTTATTGTCAGCATTCACCAATGGTGGTCTTGTAGTCTCCACTGTGGAGTGCTTCTGTAATGCTACCCTTAATTCACATACATCCATCCAAACTATGAAGATTAGACCACACTGATATTCCCCTTCATATGCTAATGATCATCATACTTTTTGACAGGCTTTTATTAAACTGACAATTAAACAACTATGTAACCAGAACAATTACTCTAAAAGGAGACCCTATTCTCAGATAAAAATCTGCCATACAAATTTAAAGGCAGAAGTAGGGTACCAGGAATAGAAAACTAAAGAAGAAAAGAACAACGCTTGACGAAAAAGACAAGGATGTTAAGAGAATACATCTTTACAGATTTTCAGATCTGAACCAGATTGAATATGATTACTTCAACCAACAAATGCAAATGGTTTTTCCATAATCATTAAAACTGGCATAAATTCTGTCAAATCACCCCCACCAAAAAGACAGTAAAAAATGAAACATCAAAAAGAAGAAAAATCGAATGATAGCTGGTGAATTCCCTCCCTTGGAAATGAAGAAGGATACGAGTAGAGGAAATGAATAGGGATATGGGAATAGAGTAAAGAGAAGGGCGTGTAGGATAAAAATGCCTCCTTCTTGTTTGTTTCTCCATTTTTTTTTCCTATATTAATTTCTTGGTTCTTCTTGTTTTTGGTCCCCAACTTTTTGTCCCTCTCACACAGGAGTGCCATTGCTCGGAGGGCAGAAGTTACACACACACTCAGCAACGTCCAAAATGGAGCCTTACTGGGCTGTTCCCTCTTTCCCATAGCCACCTCCTTTTCATGATAGGGAATTCATTGAAAGTGCCAATCCACTCCACCCATGCGGGGGGTGAATTTTGGTTGGGGGGGGGGGGGGGGGGGGTCACACACACATATCAGTGTGTGAATTCACATAATGAGCCTTTATCAATGGGAATTAAAAACTGGTTCCCAAAATCAAGAAATGGTAAATCTTTACTGTCAGATTCATAATTTTTTTACTATAGTTCACTATGAATTAACTAATTATATAAATTCAAAAAATGATTAGAGCTAATTAGTATGATAATACTGTTAAGAGTTGTCTTTACTGGAAATCATTGTTCATCCGCATGAACACGCAGTACAATAAATACACAAAACACCAAAAAGGGAACAAAAAAATAAAATAAAATCGCTATTCTGAGAAATTAAATTAAAAATATTTTCCTTTTTAACCATAGAGATCATTTTTAATATGTAGTTTAATTTAACAGATTCAGGAACTGAAATCAATAAACATCTTTTTTTTTCCCATAAAAACCCAAACTTGATAGATTGAGGAATTTACATGGATAAATTACGTGCAATAATTTCTGTACTTTGTCAGACTTTGTTCCTAATTCTGAGTATATCAGAAGTTTTCGCGTTTAATCTCCATACATAAACCATAAAAAAACCAATTTTCAGATAGATTTATTTGGGAAAAAAAATCCACCGAAAATAGAACCCAAATCTAATAAAATTTCTGATTCTTTTTCAAAATTTCTTCAACTTATTCAAACATTCTGATCCAAAACCCCATTAGCAGTTTACAAAAAACACATAGATAAGCAAAAAGATAGTATTTTTTATAAATAAATCTTCCCAGCTAATTTTATTATAAGATTATATAGATAATTACCTGTAATTTCTCGCAAAGAAGAAAATTGGGTGTGTATTTCTTAATAAAAGAATTATAAAATTTTTTTAAATAAATAAATGTTATTAAAAAGGGGAAAATGCAGGAAATTTCAGTTAAATAAGGTTGAGAAATAGAGCCAGGAGAGACGGGGAAGTTATTTCGCGCCACCTCAATATTTGCTAATTGTCTTATTTTAATATATATATTTTTTTCTTCCTATGTTTATAAAAATGTAAAATTTATTGTTTCGATATCATCCTTGAATATTTAATAATAGAATGAATCTTTTCAATTTTTTAACTCTGTAAAGTATTGAATCAGAAATGTATAGAACATCGTGTATTTTCACTAGTTACTTGCAAGCAAGTATTCTAGTTAAATTGATCGTGTCCTTAGTTGTAGAAAACCGTTTAAATATTAAAAAAATTGTTATTTTTCTTTAAAAGTTTACACTTTTGACAAAGAAATTTAAACCAAATTGTGAATTTTTTTGTAACATTCAAAATGAAATGATGAATGCTAGAAATAGATTCTTTTTTAGTTCATCCAAACAACTCAAATATAAAAATATTTAGTTATTAAAAGAGGGTTTAGTAGTAGGAATGGGGAATCGTAGATTGTTCTTAGAAATTCTTTAAAACCGATTACATAGATGTGTAGATATCTTCTTAAATTGAGAGTAATCTAAATTTGGGTAGGTAAAAAAGGCACAACTATTATGTATTTATGAGTGTTAAAGAAGCGTATAATAATGTAATAAAAAAAGGTGGTGGACAATAATTTTCGACGAACATAATCGATTATACTATTCAATAATCATCACTAATATTCTGTTAATAATGACGCTTACTCATCTTTTTTCCCCTTTATTAAGAAACTTCTAACTTAATTTGGTTGATGCTTCATTTCGCATAGTGATAACGCTTCGTTTTATATAGACCTATTTTCTCTGACTTGACTCAGTACTTGACCAGCTTGACTCAATGGTTGGAATATTGCTTTCATTATAATAGTAGGTAAAATTGATTGAAACCATTGATTTTGCCGGATTGGCAACAAGGAGCCATGATCAAGTGACGAAAATTAATTATATGTCAAACTCACTTTAATAATATGTAAAATAATAAATGGTTCATTGATCAAAAAAAAAAAAAAAAATTGAGTAGGGAACCAAAGATCAAATAATTAATGGGCTCTCATGTGCTTGTATATTGCCAACACATTATAATGACAAAATCAATTACTATATGCTTCTGCATGTTCTTTTCCAAGGCTGACCTATTTTTCATATATGGTTCAGACTCGAAAATAATAAGATTCATGTGGAACCAAATTCATTTGAAATCACATTTTGTCTCGTCTCGTCTTGTCTTAACTTATTGTTTGGCATGGAACAAATAATGCAATATGTAGGGTAAATTTGTCTTTATATGCCCTTCAAACAAATATTTTCACCGAAAAATATCATTTGAGACAAATCATGCTAGTTAGTGTCCCAAATACAGCTAATCAGTGAAAGATCGAGAGTATGTATACTACAAAAAAATTAAGAATAGATTCTTAACCTGTCATGTGATGTAATTATGAATTTTCAACCTTCAAACGTGAGGTTCTAAATCTATTTAAATGTGTGAACTTGGGTACCACACGACCAAAATCACAAAATGTAGACATTAAAATTGCATGCGAACATTTAATTGACCCGGAAAGAAATGTGAATACTTTTATCAGTTTCACCCTACAATTTTTAATAAATGAAAGTTACGTACAATTTTAACATCTACTTTGACTATTTCAATCACCGACAACCGAGATTTACAAATTTAAATAAATTGAGACCCAAAGCCTCACTTTTGAACACCATACAACATCATGTGAAAAGTTGGGAACCCAACCTATTTTCCCTTTTCAAAATGACCACTTGCCTATTTGGCTATTCCTTAGAAAAGCAAATTTCTTCTTTTTTAGGCCTAGCCAAACATATAATGAAATTGAAATTGAAGAAATGATTAATCTTAATACAGATGTTCCTAAATGTTGGTGATAGATCAGGTACAATAAGTTGAAAAAGGATACATATACATTTCTTCATATAGCCTGTTATAACAGTAAACCAAAATGTAAAGAAATTCATGAATGGCTGCAATATCTGAAGAATCCAGCAGTTTGCATCTTCCCTGAAATCGAATCCATGCTGCCATTGAAGAGACCTAGGATTTGCGCCAAGGCAAAACCAGCATACATGCCATCGACAGCTGCACGTTATTCCACCGGCATATCCTGCTCCTTCTCCGACTGGGTACAGCCCTTTTAAAGATATGCTCTCCCAAGTATCACTTCTTCGGGTGATCTGAACAGGAGAACTTGTTCTTGTCTGTAGCAATGAAATAATATGGTAATAATATTTCATGTATGAAATGAACTCATAAATTTACAGGATCAGACACCCCATATTCAGTTTAGAAGCAGAGTAAAAAGCATTTCATTGGTAAACTAAGGGAATCCCAGAAGTACCTATACTCCATGAAGAAGGCCATTCTTCGATACAAATCCTGGTAACTGTTAAGATCCAAGTTTAGGATGAGATATAATTCTTTTGTTGAGCATTTTTTCGTACACAGATAGATAAAATGGAAAAATAAGGAGAAGGAACCTATTTGTCCAATATTAGAACTGAATGTTGCAGCGCCTCAGTAATATGAGCAGGAAATAGATCGTGGAGATTGCTACTTTAATGCCCAATAGGTAGCTCGACGTTTGCAGTTTCAGCTAAGGAAAAGGAACGTGGATAAGGATTTATTCAAATTGCTGCCGTGGAAAGGAGTAAAACTAAAATAGAGGTTCCACCTGACATTTCGCCATCCAGAAAATCACTTACCGTTTGAACAGGTACAACAAAATTGCCACCGCCCATTGTTGCTGCTTTGCGTTCTAATGCTCTCTAAGGAGTGAAAGCAGAATGTCAAAATTAAGATTTGAGTTATATCTGTTGGACCAGTTGTAAAACAAAGTGATACCTCACATTTTGTAACAAAGAAAACTACCATAATGCCTAGGCTAAAACCTCTAATATGTCACTACCTTAGATGCAAAACTCTAGTTTTGCCTTTTGACATCATTCAAGTTGAGAATTGTCCACAAAATAAGCACTAAATATTATTTATCGCCTTCTTACAATTGCATTAAAAAAAGCACTGGGGAAGAAAAATGAGTTGAATGATCAAAATAAAAAGAAACAAACATGCAGGCACCAGAGTACCTGAAATTCAAGCCCTGCAAGAGGTCCCTGGAAATTTAAAGCCTCAAAATCCTTTGATGAGAAAGTAATGACAAGTGCAGCATTTGCCCATCTCGATGAACGCCAAGAGAATGACATGTCATTGATACTGAGCTCTGACGGGATTGTACTCGTAAGAACCACCTGCAAGAACTTTATAATCTTAATTTCATTTTAGCAGTCAATCAAGCATCAGTAAGATCGCAAGACGCCTTCCATGCACAAGAGTTCAAGAATATCACTTCCACTCTTGCCATTTAGCTTTAAGAAACAAGCATTAACAAGAGTTTCAAAAAAATCATAAAATAGCCAGAATAGAGCTAAGGGTGTTAATCATAAACAAGCATCAGCAAGATCGCAAGGCTCGCTGCTTGCCAATTTTTTTTTCTAAAAATTACATTTTTCTCACTGTATACAAGGCCAGCTCGCGTGCTTGCTCGGCTCGCCAGCCAACTCGTGGCCGTGGCTAACACCCCTAAATAGAGCACATAATCCCATAAGATGTATCATGTGCAAAAGAAGAGGTGCACCTGTCCACCAGGACACACGCAGAAAGACTAACAACTACGTCTCATTGGCCCCTGAATTCAAGGGTGTAACCACATCTTTCCCTTTGACATACTCGGAAACCTTGTGATCAGCCACTGGTATTTTTCCACGTCCACTCTGAACCTCATTGGCAAATCCAGAATACTGCGACCAACAATACAAGCCATAATTCTTTGCTTACATGTCACAATTATTAAATGCTAAAGAGTATATCGAAATTTCTTCTTTTTACTGAAGGGGCAACTATCATCTATGAGTTCACCTTATCTGCAGTAATTGAGAACGAGCTCAAGAAAAATTATGCCATCATTTTCTATAGATCCGAATGTAGAAATCCTCGTCTTTACCTTTGACTCTAAGTTGGTAATGAAGAAACTATATCCCTCCAGATAATTTCTTCTTGGTTGCAATACATGCCTCATATTATAGGTCTTGGATCAGGGATATTTCAGTTTGTTTAGATATACATATACATTCTTTTCCTCTCGATAATCTAGCATAAATGTACAAATTTTGCTCAGCTAAGCTTTTAAATGCTTATAAATGGTGGGTCCCAAATAATGTGTGATAAAAAAGTAAATAATAGTGAGTCTTAAAGAATTTTTAGTTAAAAATAATATTTGACCAACTTATAAGCACTTAAAAGATTTGCAAAACATACACTTTGACAATGGATGAAATTGCCCCTCCAAGATAAATTACGGGAAGAGCAAGTCAACCAGTTCAGAACATTCAATTGGGAAAAAACTTGTTGAATAGGCAAACCTGTATGCTGTTTATAAATTCTTGAGGATGCTCTACCCTTAGACCAACCTGTGATTGACAAGTTATTAGAAAATCAGCAAGACAGTCAACATATATAATCCAATCGTTTTATGAAAATTGATCTCAAAATCCTATTGTCTTTATGATTAAGAGGGTGTTTGGTGGGGATTAAAATTGGATTTTTAGTAAATTGTGATAAAATTTTTTGAAATGTGTGGTAGAAAAGATGTGGGACCATAGAAGATGTGGCTAATATTAATTGTTTGACTTAGATTAAAATCAGCCCCAAACAGCCCTAAATACAAAAAATATTGATTAAATGCTAAAAGAAACTAATTAAATATTTCTCAGAGGAAGATATAATAATGACAGGCAGGCATAGAACATTTTCTTCCAACTCCACATTTTTAATGTACATTGAGAATTGCTGAAAGTATTTTTTATATATTTACTCTTTCAAAACCAATTTCATAATTTTTAAACTGAGAAATTTATCATTCTAAATTTCTAAATTTAAATAATAAATTATTTTTTTGATATGTAATTATTTAATAAACTAATTCAGTGAAATGTAATTCAAATTATCTTTTAAAATAGTACGATATAATTAATTTAAACAACTTTTATTATTCAAGTAATAAAATTTTTTTTTTGGAAAAAAATTATTTGAGCTAGTTTTCATCGATAGTTTCACAAACCATGATCATTATTATTATTACAAAAATATTCTTAAATTTTTAATATGGGCATTTACACTAATTTAACAACATTATTTTAATAATAATATCTTAAACCTAAGAACCTAATATTTTAATATATATAAGGGTTAGATCTGAGTATATATTGTTTAGTAATAAGGGCATTCAAGTACTATGATGTTCGGACTCGGGTACGGTTACGCATCTAAGTATCGGATATTTTATTTTCTAAAATGTAAGATACGGGGATATGGCTAAAAAAAGTCCAAATTTCGAATACGGGTACATAGGTACGCTTTTCACACTTCAATTTTTATACTAACCCAAAATGTCATTTTGAATAGACCAAAATCAATTATTCACATACAAAAGAAATGAGAATTGAACAAGATGTTAAAACGAATAAAATTGAATTTTTAGGTTTAGTTTTCAATTATGGGAAGTTAATTACTAAATGTTATATATATAAAAAAAGAAAAACTTGATTGCAATTTGAAATAGTGGAGCACTAAGTAGCACTATATGGAATCCATTTTCATTTTATACAAACAAAACCCCAAACTATGGATAAGAGGAGGGAAAGAAAAGAAAAGAACGGGAAAGAAAAAAGAAAGAAGAAGAATAAGGAAAAACATAGTGCCACCGCTTTTCTTCACTTTCTCGGCGGCGTCGCTAAGTTTACAGAAAGCAGAAATGAGAAAGAAGAAAAGAGAAAAGAAAAGGAAAAGAAAAGAAAGAAGCAAAAATGGCAAAGTGTCCGATTGAAATTTGGAGGATTCGACACATATCTTGTCATGTCTGACACGGGTACTCCAACTATTTCGAAGAGTCCGAGCACCAGAGTTCGAACAAGTATAAATTTAACGGAAATAAACAAATAGGAAGAAAGAAAATACCAACCACTTAATTAAAAAAAACCTAACCCAAGTGATACATTTATCACAACTTGAGATCTAGCAAAGTATACAAGCTAGAGAGATCACCAGGTAATGAAATCCACCATAGAGATATATAGTTTTTACTAAAGGGAATGCCTCACAATGGAATTACAAAATTAACTATTCAAATTTCTCAAAAATGTTTCCGTCAAGCAAATCTAAGACACATGCTTATACTAGAAGTGGGAGAATTTTATTTAGCCCATATTTGGACTCCATTTCTTAAAATTCATTTATTTTTTCTAAACTCATTTCAACAACACATTTCACGGAACCAACAACTTTTATCGACTTTTCAACCACACATTTCATCAAGTTTTATTAAAATCTACAAAAAATGTGATTTTTATCAAAACCAAACAGAGGCTTAATGTGTGCACATGAAAATCAGAAATAATATATTTCTGCGTACATGAATCCTACTAATCAATAGATTCTCCATTCTTCTTCAATATTCAATGGTAAACAATTATTGTGGAGCAACAATGTTAGATGACTCTTCTTCAAGATTAATGAAGGAGTATACATTAAGACACCATGGAGAGCATTTTGACTTCTTCAAAACTTGTAATGAATGACACTCTTGTGTCTATTATCTTGGCACTCAAAGAGAGCACGACCCATAATAGGTACCTGGAAGGCCAACATAGCAATCACTGATACAATTGCTAATCCACACTAAACCCAGAGGTGCTTGTGACTTGGTTTAGATGATTGTAAGTTTGTTTTGAGAGGTTGTAGGGTTCGAGGTTGGACGGTAGTGTTGATGGTGGTAGAATACATAGAGAAGAGAGCGAATAAGATGGAAATGGGTGGTGATATTTTCTATTTTATTTTTAATAAATTATACTAACATTTTTAATGCGTTATATTTCTATCACTTAAGTATCACATATAGAAAATAACGTGACTGCCGAAAGGGCAAATACTTTTTTTAAGGTTTACTGATATAGAGGAACTCACAGCAAAATACTTTTGAACCACGTCCATGTCATAGATGTGTCACGTGCAGAATGTCCAACTGCAAGAACAGCATCATATTCCAGCTTCTAGCAGCTAGACTTTGCGCTAGAACTTGAATCGAAAACCTTAACTCCCGCAACACGCTCACAATCTACTATCAGATCATCCACCCTTGTCAAGAATCTGATGGCGACAACCAGATGTAAACATGGAAACTAAATAGAAAGAGCAGGGAAATATAGATAACTAACAGGAATGTTACCCTACATATTCATTTTCTAGTTATGAAATTTATAGATGGAGCTCACACCCAATTCTTGCAGATGTCGCCGAAAGTTGCGTAGTATTGGAATCAATCTGTCAGTCCCCAGATGAGGTTTCCCATCAAGTAATATACTGCTTGGAGCTCCAAAATGAACCAGTGTTTCCAAAATCTGAAGTTGGAATGCATAATCTCAATGAAGCCATTTTAAGAGAATCCATTTCATTGACATAAGACAAATGATGAAATACGATACTCACTGCCATGACAGTAGTGTTAGTTTTCCCAATTCTAGTCACTAGCTTCCCATCACTCCAACTGCACCACCCTGTCAACCGTAAATGTTCAATAGATGTATCATGAATGTTGGCAAACTAAATTACAAATCATAGTAGTACGAGAAATAGATAAATAAATTAGAAGAAAAGTAAGTACTAAAACAAAACATATTTTACCCCTCAGCACCAAACATAAAAAATAAACGCAAAATATTTGTGAGATAACCTATGTTAAAGTGCTTCAGCATATACAGGAAGTAGAATTTTACAAAAGAATCTCACTAAGTCTTCAAATGCTGGATATAAGAGAGTAGTGACAATGGGTGCCAATTTACATTGACATCTCTCTTCTTTTTACTCTTTACATCAAATAAAATCATTTGGTGTTGTCCTTCTGTTTTTCAATTTGCTGAATCTGACATGGATTGCACAATATGCAAATTGGGAACAAAAATTTAAGATACTACAAGAACCTTGAATTTATTAAGTGGATCAAGATATGACCTCTCCGAAGCAGAAATTGCTTTCCAATTGTAACATACAACGAACTACCAAAGCCCCAATGTCATGCCCCTTTTGTTCAACTGCCTGCCCTCTTTCTATTAATGTAACATCTCCGCCAAATCCAGCAAGCATAAGAGAAGCAAGCAAGTGTGAGGGCCCACTACCAACAACTGCAACCTTTGGTTTTCTGGTATTAGGAAACTTGTAAGATCTGCTGAAATTGTTTCTGCCAAAAAACATCAGTAGAAGATGCAGTTTCATTACCCTGTGTAATTGCGGATTATACTAATCAAATCACCAGAAAATCTTCCATGAGGCACATGCTTTATGACCCCAACTTTTGGTTCCAATTCTGAAATAAACTCCCAAGTACGAGGCTTTAGGCTTAGGAGCTAATCAACATCCATATCCACTGTATGCACAAATTTTAGTTCCTTCTGCAACTGAAATTTGGAAAGCATCTATCAGTCCATATGCAAATATTTGATTGAAAAATACAAAAGAAAAAAAAAATTCCTCATAACAGAAACAAGAACAAACCCATACTACAGCAACATGGTGGACTGGAATTGAATAGGTGACATTTCAAGATATAATGAATAATATGGACACTACAGACTTCTAGCAGAAGAGAAATTAAAAATTATGAGGATATAACTTTGATCCATGAAAAAAGTGACGTGATACAAAATTTCTGCCTCCAAGTTCTGACATTAAAACAATAATATTGATTATCCTGCCAGAAATACACGATTTATGTATGCAACAAAGAGTTTTCAAGATTTTTGCAAGGCAACAGGGATACTACCAGGACCACCACTTAGGGCTTGCTTGGGAGAATTTCTTTTAACTTGTTTTGAACGGTTTTGAACGGTACTGTTTATGAGGGGTTAGAAAAATTGGTTTTTGCTAGTTTTTTTTGGGCAGAGGTTCTCTCAACCCCCTAATCGGCTGGTTTTGACCATTTGTCTTATTATCTTCTAATTTTATCCTCCATAAATAATTATTTCAACTAACATATTTTGTTCAAAACTAACTTGTAAATAAAAACTAAAAAAAAATTATTTATAAGCAAGAAAATTACATTATAATTAAAAAAATAACGTACAAGTAAAATATTACATATAAGATAAAATTACTTTTGTGTAAAAATTTATTTGTAAAGTAAAAATACTACTAATAAGTAATTAGATAAAAAATTACTTATAAAATATAAAAAGTTACTTATAAGTAAAAATTCACTAATAAGTAATAAGACAAAAATTGCTTATAAAATATAAAAAGTTACTTACAAGTAAAAAATACACTTATGTGTAAAACATATTTAAAAGTACAAAAGTAACTTATAATTGTAAATTTGCTTATAAGTAAAAAATACTAACTTATAATTTTAAGTAAATATTTAACTTTATTTAAATTTTAAGTTAAATATTAACTTATATGTAAAAAAATTACCTATAAGTAAGATACCTCTTATGAGTAAAATAAATTACATACAAGAAACTATAAACTGAAAATTTCCCGGGATATATAAGTAATTTATTCTTTTGAAAACCGGTACTCCTGAGTCCAGGACTCCCAAACAAGCCCTAAAGACAAGCCAATAATGGAATATAAAGGGAAAAAAAAAAAAAAATCTTTGACATCATCTTACATACCTTCCTTGCATTAAATGATTTTCTTTAGTTGCTTCTTTTTTTTTTTTATTTTTTTTTTCAAGTGTAAGTTTCTTGCTTACCCTCAATGAGTGCCCCTTTTGTTAGTTTATATGATTATCCGTTTGTTAGTGAAATGAATTATTGAGTTTTTGCTTTACAAATTCTTCAAATATAAATTTAGTAGTGAAGAAATAGAGAGAGAAAAGGGTTTCAAACATAGAAGAATCTTTACGGTTTCTAAATTCTTTTTGGACATTTTGGAAAAGTAAAAATCGCGAGCAACGGTGGAGTTTTCAAGTCTAAGATCACAATTTACGCGTTGGATCTTTGTAGCCTTTGAAAGTCTAATGTTCGATTTTGTTCGTCGTATATGATATTTGATCGAAATTAATAAGTGGGTTATTTTCTTTTTTCTGTACTATATATTTGATTTTGTATGATTTTGTGGGTTGAATGTGATTGGGAAGATGAGGGCGTCGTTGAAATTAGTATTTTAGACAGAGGATATTCTCGAGTTCGAGATTAGGGCAATTTCGAATTTTAATGAAATTTGGCCTCTTAGGCATAATTGGGTTTGTTCTTTGGCCAACAATATGTTAAAAATTGGATATTTAAATCAACGAATTATTGCCACAAATTTCAATTTCAGTTCCCTGCAAAACCCTTACTTCCATCCCTGACTTCAAAGTATGAAAATGCGTAGACTGCAATTATAGTAATATATGGACTTATTTTCATTAATATTACTTGTGTTTTTTTTTTTTAATTTAATTTTTTATCCCCAGTGATAATAAAGAACACACCAATCTTCATTCAATCGCCATAACTCATATAAAAAACCAAAGAGTACCTAATTTCTTCAAATTTCAACAAAAAATTACGAAGTTCAAATATATGTTTACCGGGAATTCAAGAATTTTGGCAATTTCTCGAAGCAGAGGCTCAGAAACACCCCAAAAGTATTTTCCAGGGTCTTCATGAGCTAAAATTCCAAGCTTGAAAGGCCTCCAAACCCATTCAAAAAAAATTTTCACATCAATTTCGCTGTTCTGTTGCAGTTTTAACTTCTTTTTCTCGGATGGGTACCTCAACTTTCCTGTCCTTTTGGTCCTCTTAGCACATTTGATCCGAAGAGGCTTTGAGATAATGAGGGATTGAGTGAAATTTGGAATTGAAAGTTTTGAGTTGGAATTTGAGCAAGATAGATGAAGTGAAGAAGCTTTGAAATTGTGGGTGATAATTGACATTGTTGGTGGAAGAAGCCAAGGGGCAAGTTTTTTTTTTTTGCCCGAACAAGGGGAAAGATGGTTTATGATCGGGATGGGGTTTTGAAATAGTTGGGAGTAATTTTTCTGTAAGGTAAAATAGGCATGGTATCTCACACCATCAATTATATATACATTCTGCGTGACATCATGATTTAAGTGGAGAAAATCTTTGCAGCGATGCGATAAATGAATTTAAAATCAAAAGTCTAAGTGTTGTCACGTGAAAGAGAGCAAAGAAAAGTGAAAATGTAGCATAATCGAAAGTTTAAAGCTTAAATGGTTGAACTGAATTTATGGTTCGTTTGATAACACTTTTAAAAAGTAAAAAATTACTTTGGAGATTAAGAAATTGATTCTAAACATGTTTCATTTTTTTCTGAAAAAATATTGTCTGATTACTAAGAATTCTAGAATCAATCAGTCATTAATTTGTATGGTAATCAACACTAAAGTGTTTTTTTTTAAGGACAACTAAGATGAGAAAGCATATTAATATCATGTTTGGCTTTGTTTATTTGTAGACAAAGCTGCTTGTTTTGGATAGTATCGCCCATGATAAATATAAAAAAAATCCTTAAAAAATGCTAATATGAACTTCCTTTTCAACTTTTAAGCCAAGCCAAAGATATTTGGGGATTTCAAAAGCCAAAAATTATGGTTTTTTCATAATCATGAAAGTTTTAAGTGTATTTTCTCATATAATTGGAAAGTAAATGAGTTGGGTTTACAAAACCTTACCTACCTACCTATTACCAACAATTAAGTACTCAAGGTAGGATTAAGAAGCCTTTTAAGTGCAATTCCACTATGTAGATCATGATATGCTTTGTCATTAGTGCAATGATAAAGATTGTAAATTGACGATAACAATTCATTGATAACGATGTTCATTTTGCAATATATGATAAAGTTTGCATCATGTTAGTTCCATTTTGATGCAACCAATAGCAAGAAATTACAAAAATAAAGAACACGATCAAATATACGTTGATTCTTCATGATAATACCTAATAGTTGATGATTAAAACTCATTGATTCGTGCACAAATACTGAGAATCGGTTCTTGGTCAATAAAGAGTTAATTCGGCAAAGAATACAAACTCGGATTGAAGAATTTGAAAATTCTCCAAATACTATAATTTTATTCAATCAATAGAAAACCAAAATATTGAAACCCCTGTAGTCTTTCAAAGACTCAAAACCTGGAAAACATAAAAGTGACTTCATTGTTCCTACCTAAAAGCTATAATTAAAAGGGGATATAAAATAATAAATAAACCATACTAGATATGACTCAAGAAAATGAAGTTATATAAAATATGAAAGAAGTCATGGTTGAGTCGTAGGATATGTACTCAAGAAAATGAAGTTATATCATGTTCGGTATACCGAATGATATGATATTGTTCATATAAATAACCATACTCGATATGACTGGACATAACATGGAACTAATATATTATATCCCTCAAGTTTGGTTCAGTTAAAAAAGTTGATTAAAATTTAAAGCAAAATTAACAATCAACACATTTCATGGACCTATAACTTTCCAACCACATATTTCATTAAATTTTTATCAAAATTTACTAAAAATATGATTTTTATCTAAACCAAACAAGGGCTATGCATCTCGTCTAGAATCATTTCGATTCTATAAACCTAATGTTTGATAGTAATAGCAAAATCCTAAGGTCAATAATCAAATTAAACTTTGGAGACAGTATTAGAGACACTTTTGAGCTTCATCATAATATCATACACACTCATATTTAAAAAAATCATACCATCCTCCCTTATTTCTAGTTTTTAGTATCACATATTGACAACTTTTTTTAGCTATATCATTTAAAATGATGTTGATATACTTAAAATTTGTTTGTTAGGAAAAAAATATGTTTTCTACAATTAATTGCAATCTAATTTGTTCCATTTAATAATAAATTAATACTTAAATATTTTGGACGTACCTAATTCATAATATGCAAGCTAGCGGAAATTTAAACCTACACATTGTCGTAGAATTCGGTGATAATGGATTTAAATGTTTTGATGAATTATATGTACTACAAATACTAAAAAAATGCAAACTTAAAAATAAAATTCTTATTTATAAAATTTTAAACTAAACAAAATGTTAAATATAAAGTATAAACAAGTATTTTTTGCAACTCAAGTAACAAAGCTAAAAAATAACATATAAAAAAATTCATTAAAACATTAGACACCTTTAAAATTTGTAATTAAATGATGACTATATTAGTGTTTGTTTGGGTTTCATTATAAGCTTTTGAAATTAAAATGTAATAAAAATATAAGTAGCGCCAGGTGAACGACATGGGCAGTAAGCGAGCAATAGGATGGGTTGCATCCCTTCATGAAAAAGCTAAATTTTGTGGCAAGTCTCTCCGACTACACCTCTTCACCTTCAATATAAAGGACTCCTAGGATGTTCATTATTCATTCCATTCTGTTTTTACACTTTGGTTTTGCTTAAAAACACTTTGTAGAAGTGATACATATTTGCATCAAAGTCATGGTGATGGTAGGGAGAAAACTCAGTTAAAGTTCGTTAATCTAAACAATTTGGAGTGCTCCTATAGATCGACGTGATCGTTGCATTTTGGGATTTGATTGTCGGAAAACTGTTAGCACCGATGCGGGTCAAAAATTCATCTTAAGGAGAAAGGGTCAAACACTTGCCTCGATAAATCCAATCACTTGCATTTCCTTTTTTTTTTTTAATTTGTTTTTTAATTTTCTGATTGAACCTGAGAACTAACTATTATTTTAATTATAGGAAATAAAATTTGTTGAAAGATGGAAATGATAAAATCTATCGTCACGTATTCGGTAATTATCATTTCGTAATCTCAAATCCCATTTTGGTAAGTCGAAACTTTGTTTGATTTCTTGCACGTAAAATGTACGTTTTGAGAATATAATGCACATTATGGTGTAATATCCCCAACAAAATTTACATTGCTACGATAATTTCAGCATCATGAATCCATGATAATGAGGTTTCGAAAACTTTCATTTTAAGTTAGGATCAGTTCTTCTTAACTAGAGGAAACCCAATAAATATTAAAAACTACACCAATGTCCTTCAGATCAAAGAATAACCAGCTTTAATTCATACAATGGTGCAAGCCCGAAAAATTACTGGATTAAATTAAGTTGATGTAGCCCTCCTGAAGTAATGTTTCAGGTTAGAGCAAAGAAAATGAAACAAATGTGGACAACAATGATAAAAAGAAATTAAAAAAAATAAAAATATCCTAAACCTGTCAAATTCCTTAGTTTGTTGGAACTTTTTCAATCAATAGGGTCGAAGAATTACTCGAAAGATATTGCTTCAAACAGTTGATATCATGGACTACATCCAGCATTGTTGGTCTAATGGAAGGATTGTACTGTGTGCAGATTAATCCGAGTTCGATCATTTCCACTATAACATCTCTCCATGTATTGCTCTGATAAGGAGGAATGGGGGTCTGTGCTGGTGAATACTTCACTAGTGCTTCATCAACAATAGGCTCGAGTTTGCTTGGATAATGATTTTTAACCCATTCGTGCAGGCTTGAACCTTGTTGAAAAAGTACGTCTGTTGGCCTTTTCCCTGTCACAATCTCTAGCAGAAGAACGCCAAAACTGTAAACATCTCCTCGTGGTGAAGCCCTTTTTCCCATTCCATATTCTGTAGAGCAGAAAAGTAATTAGATAATAGTCTTGGAATGAAGCGTATCATCGAAAAGAAGAGGATAATTTACTTGGTATGTAGAGAGTTATTAATTCCTATTTCTTTATCCTAATAAGTCTTATTCTTAATAATTTTGGCAAAAGGTACCACCTTTTCGCCAAAATTCGATTTCATTGATATATCTAGTGTGTTGATATTAGGATTTATGATATAATATTTGAAAGTTAAACTTAGTAAATGAATCTTGGTTTTTTACCCACATTCGAATGGATTCTAATGTGCATCTATTTAACAACTTAAACGTTAAGATAAGGGAATTCGACGTACCGGGAGCAATATAACCAACCGAGCCGCAAAGCAAATCATTGGTAGAGTCGAAGGAAGCTGAATCATGGACAGAAACATTCTCATCAGCACCCTTCAACAATCTTGCGATACCAAAATCAGTGACAAAAGCAGTCATATCATCATTCAAGAGAATATTGCTAGGCTTAAGATCACAATGCACTACTTTGACAGGAGAATGATGATGAAGATATGCCATTCCTTCGGCCACATCACTGCATATATTCACCAACTGAACCAAATCCAATCCATGGCTTGGATACAGATGATTTTCAAGGCTTCCATTTGGCATTAATGGAAGAACAAGAGCCTTAAAATCTGGCCTACTACATGTTGTTATGATTCTGATCAAATTTCTGTGCCTAGTCGTTTTAAGGACTTGACATTCCCTCTTAAAGCTCCCCGAAATTTCTCGAGCTGTCGAATATAGTACTTTCACAGCTATCCTTGTGTTATCTTTCAAAACTCCTTTGTAAACTTGCCCAAATGTACCTGAGCCAATCAGGCTTGAAACACTGAATCCTCCTGTGGCTTCGACTAGCTCACGGTGAGAAATTCTTGGGTATTTTATCTCCTTTCTACCTTCTTCTTCATCTAAGATGGTCTTAGCATTAGACACTACCAGTTGCTTTCTAAATTTTGGCCTGAGTAGTAGAGGATATCCCACGATGCAGAAAATGGGAGTGATGACTAGTGAAAGGAGAATTGCCATTAACAATTTGTGTTTCTTTGTTTTCGGGCATTTTTTCATACCTTGTATTGAACCACAAATCCCATTGTTTCCCAGGAAAGACTCGATGCTTAACAACGAAAATGATCCCTTGTTCGTTATGTTTCCAGAAAATCTGTTGTAAGAAAAGTTAAGCTCCTTTAGAGTTGATGATGCCTGCAGTGATTGCGGGATCTCTCCAATTAATTTATTGTAGGAGACATCGAGTTCTTTCAGATAAGGTAAGTTTCCTATTGATGCTGGAAATGCTCCTTCGAAGAAATTATTCGATAAATTGAGGGACTCGAGAGCAATGCAGCTTCCAAGCTGTGAAGGGATTGTACTGGACAGGATGTTTGATGATAAATCAATAGCTAATACCATGTCCATTTTACTAAGCTCAAGAGGAATAGGCCCTTGTAGGTGATTGCTGGACAAGTTTAAGTACAACTTTAACCTACTCAAACCAGCAACTTCACCAGGAATTGTCCCAGAAATCCTGTTGTGAGAAACATCCAGAATTTCCAAGTTAACACACTGTCCTAAACTTTTTGGAATGGTTCCCGAGAGCTGGTTTTCGTAAAGAAAAAGTCGTCTTAGCTGAGGAAGTTTAGCAAAGCTGTCCGGGATGCCACCGGAGAGCTCATTTTTGGACAAATCGAGAAGGCCTAAATGGGGAATGTTTCCAAATGCAGATGGAATGTGACCAGAAAGTGAATTATTAGACAAATATAGTCTCTCAAGTTTCCCCAGTTGGCATAGTTCAGATGGTATTGAACCACCAAGAAAATTTCTAGACAAGGTCAAGAGAGTGAGGTTAGATAGATTTGAAATCTCTTGAGGTATAGGACCATAAATGAGGTTCTGGTCGAGATTAATCAGTGCAAGACTAGTAGAGAGGGAACCAATAATAGAAGGTAACTCTCCACCAAGATTATTTCCAGCCAAATCAAGTTCTTGCAAGTTGGTGGAATTAACTAAAGCAGCAAAGAAGGGTTTGAGGTCAGTGTTACCATTAAGGCTAGAGAAATTGTTATAGGACAAATAAAGAAATTGCAAATGTGGCATTTCACTTACTATATGAGAAGGCAACTCTCCACTTAGAAAATTGGATTCCAAGTCAATCCATTCTAGTTTTGAGGAATTTGAAAGGGCTTGAGGAACTTCTCCCACAAGTTGGTTTGACCAAAGAAGAAGAAACTTTAACTCTCTAAGACCACATTGATTATTCTTCAAAGGGATTTCACCACTAAGTGAATTGTTGGAAAGGTCTATATACTCTAGATTAGAAGAGCCATTGCACAAAATCGACGCAGGGATTTCTCCGGTGAGTCGGTTGCTTCCTAAATCAAGATATACTAATTGATGAAGAGATCCCAACTCACTCGGAAACGTCCCTTCAAGATTATTCCACGATAAACTTAGCTGCTTGAGCCGAATAAAGGATCCAATCTCAGTCGGAATCCGGCCTTCAAAGAAGTTCCAGGACAAGTCAAGAATTTCTAAGGAAGAAAGAGAGGAAAGAGCTGGTGAAATGGTGCCATGCAGAGACCTTTGGCTTAGATCAAGCTCTAAAACTTCATTTCTATTCTTGTCACATTTTACACCAAACCAGTTGCACACATGAATACCAGAAGAATTCCAACTCTCCAAAGCATGTTTAGGGTCAGAAATTATACTAGACATGAACAGTACGAGGGATGCTCTATCATTCAAAATTTGAGCATTATTTTCAGCTTGTACTACATAGAAAACAGTAATCAAGAAAAGAATATTAATATTGAACCACATTCTTGCAACAAAATTGGAAGTAGGGAGATTTAGAGAGAGAGAGAGAGAGAGAGATGGCATGACACAAATGCAATACACCTTGTTATAAGGGAATGTATCTGGAGATTACTGCTAAGAAAGAAACCCTTTGTGCCTAACTCCCATTGAAGTAAGGTTCTTTATGATTGGCCTAATCTTTGACAATACATGAACACGTGTGAACTAGAATGAGACGACACATATTAAGCATTGTTAATTTGAATTACCGTGTGACATTTGCAGTATGATTAGTACAATGGATTAGAAATACCATTAAACGTGGACAATAGATGTCGGATCCACTCACGTCAACTCAAACAAATTCTACACGTTTTGATAGGAGTATCAGAAGGAAGTGAGGAAAACGTGAACGCGATAGATGTTTCATGACGTGAGACACAAGTATTCAAAAACCGGCAGGTTAAACAAAAATGATTGCGCTAACAACAATCACCAATCAAATGCCTATGATTATCCGCTAAAGATCAAGCTAATAAATATGAAACAAGCAAGATGATATGCGGAGAATTTTTTCCTTATATGTGTGTGTTAGAAAAAATGCTCACAAAGCCGCTTTGTTTTTCTTTTTAGATTTTTCAAGATTCCCCTTTTCATTTACAAAGACTTCATATTTATAATGTTTTGGCCGTCGTGGTTTTCGTTGAATCAGAATCACGTGGTCTCATCTCCTTGACTAAGATTCATATCACTGTCTATCATAGAATAAATACATTGACAACGGGTCAGCTGTCCTATACATTGGCTGACACACCCGACATTCTTTATTATAAACGTTAATATGCAACGCCAAGCAATTCCGCTTTCTAGGCACGAGAACACCCAATAACTTATTGGACACTATACAAAATAGAAATAGATACGAATAAATAAGTTTTTTTGAGTTTGCTCTTAAAGATTGTCTACAAATCTTGTAAGAGACAACTTCAACTTCAAGAGCTTCAGATGATAAGGCCTCGGTTGGAGGAAGCTTTGTATCGGTCTTTCGTGTGAAGAGATCTTCTTCTCTAACTTCTTTAGGTAGCACTTCGACTTCATAGCAAACGCTTTGGATTTAAGTACTTCGACCATTTAGGCAGTGCTTCGGCACAATAGCTTCAGCAATTCATTCGATCTCTTTATATTTGACCAGTTGACTCTTTTTTGACTTTTCTTTCCACGTGGATTGCTACGTGACGTTTTAACTTGAGTCTCGGTGGCGATGCATAACAATAGTCCCCTAAGTTTGGGCATGATTATTTATGTAATGCATGGACTTGTATGTATAAAAATTTTGTTAGGTGGTTATTATTACTACACCACAAATACTATGTATCAAACTTGACTTTCATGATTTGGGCATGATTATTTATGTAATGCATGGATTTGTATGTATAAAAATTTTGTTAGGGGGTGATTTTTACCACACCACAAATACTATGTATCAAACTTGACTTTCATGATTTAGGTGTCCTTAGGCCTAACCATTTGCTTTTTGTTTCCTTGTGGGATTTAATTTGTGTAATTAGTGGATGATGAGTTGTTAAACTCAAGATAATCTAGGTTATGAGCATGCTTCGTGATTGAGGATACGATGATGTGGCGACTCTTTAGGTTGGTATGTATGTCGCTTCCGGTGATGCATGATGACATAATTTTGGACGAAAATACTTAAGCTAATATTACCATTGGACAAAAGAGCAAAAGCAACATCTCTAAAACCGTTGTTCTTAAGTAACTCAATGATAGAGAATAGTTGTGAGCATCCTCAAACACTATCTATATGAATTAATAAAACGAATTTGTCCAAAAATATGTGTATATTTACACGACATTTTACACTTTACAATTTATTTTTGAAGTATAAAATGATGACCTCCAATACAATCTTTGTTATAATAATTTACAGCTGTTTTCTTTGGGGTGATTTTGTCTGAGTGATGTGAATAGCCAAAGCACAACTAGCCTTACGTTTATATTGTTCAATAAAAATAATGTTGGTGGCCTAAAAAGTAGAAAATAATAGAATGGATCTTCGAAGGTGTGGTACTATTAATAATTATAGTATCGAGTTAGTGCTAATAAACCAAGAAATGCAAATAAATGTAACCTAATGAGAAATTGGAATAGTGGGCGACTTGTGTTGCTGTTTAATTTATCCAGCCCAAATTGAAGTTTAATCATTAATGCAGAATTTTTATATATGTAAGTTGTGGTTCTTCAAAGTGCAACTTTATAAGTGAAAGTGCGTTTTTTCCCTTTGTTTCATACACTTGGCAGCTGGTTATTGGTCTACTAGTCTTCACATGGATCTGTTTTTGTTTGTTTGGACTTGGGCCGATTTTTTTCCCTTTGCTTCATACACTTGGCAGCTGTTTATTGGTCTACTAGTCTTCACATGGATCTGTTTTTGTTTGCTTGGACTTGGGCCATTGGATTTAATCCAAGGCCAAGATTGGAGGCTTATATACCCAAGGAGACCCACACGGTCATTTGATTTTCAGAAGTGCTATGAACTGGGTCTCTCTCTTTCATACGGTTTCTCTCGGCTGAAAAGGGCGATTTTCTTCCCTGTTTGTTCAAGGTTCTACGGTATCATTCTTGGTTCCTAATTAGTACTATATTGATGATATTAGATCAGTTCTGAGCCATAGATTGAAGCAAGTGTATTTTCAGTTTGTGATGTATTAGTATACGGCTGATTTTGCTTCAAGAATTTCTGTTATGTGTAAATTGTAAAGGCTGTGAGGTTTCTGATCTTGTATAGAAAGGTAGATGTTGTGAAATTCAATTTTGGATTGATGAACAACATAGATTAGGGATTGTCTGATTGGTGTTCTTGATTGTAAACCTTGGAAAACTCTCTTGAAAGGTTCTTTGCATAGTGACGGGCTCAAATTACCTCTGAGCCCCCCAGAGTAGGCATTTGCCGAACTGGGTGAACAATTCTTGAGTTTTACATTTCTGNTTTGCATAGTGACGGGCTCAAATTACCTCTGAGCCCCCCAGAGTAGGCATTTGCCGAACTGGGTGAACAATTCTTGAGTTTTACATTTCTGTATTTCTCGATTATTTACTGTCAATTGTTAAATTGATTGATTCTTGGGCGCAAAAAAACCCAACAATATATAATCAGTGCATTCTGTGATCTTTTAGCTTTAGAGATTTGTCCAAGTTTTGAAGTTGAAGATTCTCACGAAGTTAAACCCAAAAGTTAGAATTGAATTGGTCTTTTTTCATTAAAGAAACCAAATGTTTCACGTTGATAATATACAGTTCAAAAGGAGTCGAAATTAAATAGATGATCTCATGGCCCAAAATGAATTCTAATAGGTCAATGATTGCTAAAATTTACAAACCGCAAGTACACGAGTTGTGTTCAAATAATAGAGTGCACTTTTTGAGTCTGAGTTATAGATTTTTCGAGAAATGTTTACTTCCAATTACACATCTTTAATCAATTTAATTTTAACAATAAAAACAAACACACAATAAGATTTTATTTTGAAAAATAAGGAAAATTAACTATAAATCTACAAAATAAGAAGACATAACACTTGGAAATTTCTGAAAAAAATGTTGAGATTCATGGTTACGCTTAATTTTCGCCCAATTAATTTCTCCAAAAGCTAATTAAAAATTATTCATTTACGATGTTAAACCCGATTTTTTCACATTTAGCTAATTACCTCTATCATACGAAATTAACTAAATTAATTGGTTTAACCTACTATATCTTTATATCGATTAAAACCAAACAACTACATTATTATTATTATTTTTTTTTTTTTTGAAAATAGCTCAATGAGTTATTTAGGGTTAAGGGTATATCTCTATCCTCTACAATAATCTAGAGTTTTTATTATTTGATCTAAAATACACAATCTTCTCTCGAACATTAAGTAATTTTAACATTAAGTGCTTGTTTGATACAAATTATTTTTGAAGAATGAATTTTAAAATAATATATCGATAGAAAATGTATGGTTAAAAAATAAAGAGTTTTTTTGAATTTGCGTGTAATATTATTTTATTAAAAATGTGTTATTGAAAAGAAGAAAGAAAAATAAATTTTAGAAATCATGTGTATCAAACAAAGGCTAAAAAAAAATATTGAAATTAATCAAATTAAGTTAACTTCAACCATAAATCCCAACAAAAATATTTAACACATGTTATACAAATGGTAAAAAGGAGAATACTTTTAGCAATACATTACATGTATGATAAAACAATGGAGAAAATACAAGGTTATAAATAAAATCTCATTTTTGAATTTTTGAAAATAAAAATTGTTTGCTCTTGATTTCCCCGAAACTTTACCAAATCATTTGGTTGTTGCTTATGCTTTAGGTTTTACCCCCAAAATGCAAACAATTACAAAGAAAAAGAAAAGAAAAAAATGAAAGAAAAAAGAAGAAGAAGAAAGAAATTCAAGAGTGGAAGAAGAAAAAAAAAAAAAAAATCAGTGGCTGCCGGTTTTCACCCTTTAAAACCCTTCAAAACTACCAAAATTTGCAACGTAAGTGCCCAAAATTCGGGAAAAACTCAAAATGGACCCTGAATTTGAAGCCAGGAGCGCGCCTTGCTGAACATGAGGCGATCACCTGAACAATTCGGCTGCCCTCAGTAAACCATAAAAGGGGCTAAGGGGAGTGCTGGTTCGACAGGCTTAGCCGCGTGAATGGCCGAAGTTTCCATCTTCTCCATTTTCAGTCCTCAAGTAAATTGCAGTTCAAGTCCCTACACTTTCATATTGTACAATTTGATCCTCAAATTTTGACTTTCTTTCAATTAAACCCTCCATAAATTTCATGCCGGATCCTTGAACTTTTTGAACCTATGCATTTTGGTCCCCACTTCATGATTTTCCACACTTTCTATCTTTTTTTTTTTCTTCCTTTTGCCTTGTTTCCATTCCTTTAGTGATTTTAGCCTATAAAAACAATTTTATCCAATTGTGAGTAGAATTTCATCAACAATAGCTGCAATTAAGTGATCAATAAGTGTATAAAAACACTTATCAGTCAATATATGGCAACCATCTTTTAGTATCTTAAATGAATCTAAAAAAGCAAAACCCACTCTTTTTTTTTAAAATCATCTTAAGATGATCACAATATGCTTTTAAATTAGCTGCAATAAATCCAATTGTTTGATATATAAAAGAAACAATTAGTTCATCAAAAAGTTCCTCCCTACAAGTTATATATTTTGCTTGAAACGCGATCAATTTCATTATTAGTTTCTTTCCAATAATTTTGACATCGCTATATCCACTTAACCTATATTTTCTATTAAAAGAAAAACAACAATTAACTAACATATAACTATTGCTAAAGCATTAGCTCGACAACTTCTTAAATTATTATCATTTCCAGCTTCAATTACTTCAAGTGAAGCTTCTCTTAATTAATTCTGGAACTTTTTCTCATCGTGTAGCTGACAATGGCTTGACGTTAGTCTCACATTTCTTTCAAAAAAATTCATCTCTGTGTAGAATTAGAAAACAAATTATAAATGTCTTGAACAACTCCAAAAAATAATAATAATAATAATCTCTCTTCAATACACGAATTTGTCATTTGATAAAGTGTTAAATTAAGACTACGACTTCCTAGAGTGCTCTCCCTCTCACGCCCTCTCTCTCGAGTGTCGAGTAAAAACTATTCCTATATTTATTTTTCGAAGTTTATAAGCAAGAACCCTAACGTAATTTTACTCCCTCTCTCGAGAGCCGAGTAAAAACTATTCCTATATTTCAATTTCAATATCTCTATTCCGAATTAAAATATAGAATTTATCAAATTCGTAGTTCTTAAATGGAACACGCTTCAAATGAATTATATTTTCTCTCGAAATATATAATTTCCTAGGTTGTGTTATTATTTTGATCACGCCTAGACTCCCCTCTCTCGAGTACTGGTATTGACCAGCATCAAATCATTCAATTAGTGATCAATTATTTGAAAGCATTAAAATCATATTACAAATAAACACATTCGAAAAATCTAATAGAATAACTAAAATTAATGAATCTATATTCTCAAGTTTTTTGCTACAATTAAACCCTCGATAATGAATTTAGCTTATGATGTAATCCATGAAAATATTAAAATTCATATAAACAGACACATGGAAGAGAATGGAAAAATTAGGATGTAGATCTTCAATTTTTTTTTTTTCTTTATTTTGTTCTTGAATCTCCTGATGTTTTTCTTCTTAACATTCTTGAAGATTTCTATTGAATTCTCCATTGCCTTTTAAACCGTTCTCCCCTCTAGAATTAGGTCTTAAGGGTATTTATAGTTTTTTGAAGTCTTGGAAGGGTTGGAGTCGTGTTGGGTCAAGAAAGAGTCGAAACAAATATCAAAAAATGTGGCGCTGCGATGCCTAGTTGCCGTTGAATTTCAGCAACAGTGGCGCTGCGACGCCAAGTTTCGGATGGAAATTCAGAACTCTGCGTCTTTCAATATTTTTATCATAATTTTTCCTCTCGATATCTGATAAGGCGATTCAAGATGCGTTGGAAAGATAACTCAAAGGGTTACAACTTTGCATCAAATGTTATTTTTAAATTCAAATGTTTGCTATGTAAAAAATGAGTCTCAATATGAAATTGAAAAATCTGAAGCATAACTCTTTCGGTTGGAAATTGATGTGTGATCATACTTTGCCTATATTTCATCAATTTGACTTCTTTCTTCATCCAATTGACTCCTAGCACTCTCGAGTCTTCATCTCGAGGTCTAACAGAACTTTTGAGTATTTTTCACTTTAGTCCATGAACTTTAGATCTCTTACAATTTAGTCATCTTCTCCAATTTTGCAAACTTTTGCTTATTTCCTTCAATTTAATCAATCTATATCACAACATTAAAAAACACATTAAAACGCTCTAAAACTCGTAGAAATTAGTTAAATATCAAGTTTAGATGATATCTAAAGTATAAATGAAATACGCTCATCAAATATAAAATAGTTTTAAACTCTTTAACATGACCAAAAAATATCTCTTGTAAAAAATGCTCTTTAAATTAATATATATATATATGGTGCCTCTATAATTAAGTGGTCCTATGCGGTTGCACCACCTACGCAGGTCAACCTTGCTTTATTATATAGTTTGGAAGAAATTATTTAAAGTCAAAATATTTTTATTTTTTTATTATTAGAATGTATGGTTAAAAAATAAAATAAAATAAGTTAAGGGTGTTTACATGCAAATTTATTTATTAGAAAAATATATTGTTGAAAATGAGTTTGATGAAAACGTTTTTCAAATACACTATACAAAGCGACCCGCTAAATCGCTTGGCCATTTAATAGTGATACCTAAAAGTTTCCACCACATCATATCCACGTAGGAGCGCCATTTGTCACGTTTTGATTGACTCAAGTTATTTCATGTATGGATAAGAAACAAATTTGTGAGTTCATATACTATTTGCGAAGTTAAACAATCTTCTTTTTTTTAGAATTACTATTTAAAATACTTGATTTTGAAATAGGGTATAAAGTTCATGTACCATTTGCGAAGTTAGACAGTTTTCTTTTTCTAAGATTACTATTTAAACACTTTATTTGGTTGCTTTTATTAGTTAAATAAAACTGGTGTAGTTTCTCCCAATTTGTCTCGTAAGTTCACGTAGAATACCAATCGTTTTCAATAAATTATTCATTCTCACTCTTTTCGACTGCATCATATAGTTAACTTAATAACCTAAACTTTGGAAATTTGTTAAAAATATTTTCAGGGAAAGTGGCCTGAGGATTGGTTTTTATAGGGTGGAGTTCGTGCTAATGCTAGGATCTAAGATGTGTTGCTGTGTTTTCCCTTGTCTAAATTTATCGTCCCTTGAGCTCAGACCCGGTTTTAGGCAGAGGCGTATGAGGCCTGTGCCTCAGGCCCAATTTAAAAGAGGGCCTCAGATTTTTTTTTTCTACGAGGAAATTATACCTAGCCCTGTTTTTAAAATTTACACTTCATTAATTAGATTTTAAGTTTAATTTTTCTAAAATCAAGTTATAATTTTTTATTTAATGTTTATTATAAATCACTATATTAATATTAATAATATTATTATAAATTAATTCAAACACACAATATATCATCCACCACAAACCCT
>CAIGRP010078799.1:0-22577 GCA_903798385.1 Fraxinus cuspidata
TTTGACAATACTTGATTGATTTTAAAGTTGAACTATCGTCACTCAAAATCAATTGTTAGAAATAATATTAATCTTATTTGTTATGATTAAAATATTAATGATGAAATCAACCATATGTTAACAACTTTAACCGACTACACATGTCGTCGCTACGATGACGCGTCGTCATTGTAGTGCGACGTTTCCGTTGCAGATGGTCGCGGTGCTAGTAGTTGTGGTGGTGCTAGCGGTTGCGGTGCTAGTGAAGTGGTGGTGGTCGTGGTCGTGGCAATGACTGATTATTTTAAATTTGATTTTTAGTGGTGTTTGGGTAGTACTAATTGTGATATTGACTGCGGTGGTGAGGTAGTGGTGGTCAGCGGTGAGGGTGACGGCGATCCAATGGTTGGGGGTGGGATGGCATGGGGTGTAGGTGTTTGTGACCAATAAATAATATGTGACCGATAACTTTTAAGTCGTGATTTATAAAATTTGTGATTTGTGAATAAATTGTGACATATAAATTTTATGATTTTTGATCGATAAATAAAATGTGATCTATAAAAAGTTTTATTTGTGATCGTGAAATAGTTTTTGACAATGAAATAAGTTGTGATTTGTGATCAATGAATAATATTCAATCAATTAATTTGATAAATTTGTGATCGTAAAATAATTTGTGACTTACTAAAATTTTAATTGTGACCGATAAATTATTTGTAACCAATTAATTCGATAATTTGTGACCAAATTATATAGAATTATAATCTTATATTTAATTTATAAAACTTATTTTTAATTAATTATTTTATAAATAAAATTAAATAATAATCTTATATTAAAAATTTTATCTTAGTTTTGAAATGAGTTATAGTTAAACTCTTATGAATTTTTTCCTTAAAATTATGAGCCTTTTCAATGGAAAGTGTTTTGTGTAAAGTCAATCGAAACTTTTTAATTAAAAAGTGATGTATGTTAAAAGTGATGTACAATATTACTTTATCCATCATGAAAATGTAATTCACAGTTAACATAATACAAAATAAATTAATATTTGAAAAGGAATTCTTATAAGCAAATTGAAAGTTATTCAAATTTGTATTGTTCTATTAAAAATTAAAATCTTAGAATAGATCCAAGAATGACAGAATTTCTTCAACATGTTGTCTATTTGTGATTATATTTCACTTTTATTTACTAAACATAAAACATAACTTCATTTTAGAAACACAACAAATTATCAGTTGAAAGTGACGGAAGTTAAACAAAGTAACAAAAGTTTAAAAAAGTGAGAAATACCAATCAAAACATTAGAAATAGACACGGATGATTGGTTTTTCTTCTACATGTCCCTATCACTTTTTTTTTTAAAAAAAATCTCACATTTTAATTTGTATTCTTTTTATAGATATGGATGAAATTAATGTCTTCATATGTTATGGAGTCATATGTGTCTTTTTAAAATTAGCTAAGGTATAACACTATTAAAAAGTATCATATCACTTTTGAGTACATTTCCAACTATAAAAATTCTTAATAATGTTGATTTAAGTTCTTACGGGAAACAGTGTATTATCGTCATTGGTGGACAATCATATCAATAGAATATTTGGTGTATTCTTATCTCACAAGTTAAACTAGGCTATAAATTTTTGAGTTTCAGTGTGTGTATGCCACTTTTGGTTAAAAAAATGACATATCATGTCACTTTTTTGAATGACAACAAATTAGTTTTTGCGTAAAATATCACATTAAACGAAAAAATTTTAATAATAAAAATTTTAGAAAATGAAAAATATCGGATTGAGGAGTGTTTGGAATGATTTTGCTGACTTTCAGATGACTTCATATTTTTAATGGACAAATATGAACTTAATTAATACGATTATTAAAAATTTAATTTAGTTTAGAAAGATAGGGTATGTATCTGATTTCCTCTTAATTAATTTGATAGGTGGTCAATGGGCATCAATAACTGTAGACTAGCACGTTGTTCAAAATTGAACTACCAAACTATTTCTATTCTTCCCCACAATTAAGATTTTGTATAGGGGTGTTTTGACAACTGCTTATTCAAATTAATCTATTAAAAGAATTATACAAGTAGCATGGTTCTCTTCCACATCCTCCGTATTTCTCTCTCTTTCACAATGTAGCTGCTATAGTTGCACGTCTCTGTGCGAACCCCCTTATTCATCTTCGGATCCATGAGTTCAATGACTTCATGGATGAGTTTACACCCTACCGCGCGTACAGTTGACATTAAGTTTAACACTTCCACATAGTATCCATCAAAATCATTGTTTCTACAATGCTTCACTATTTAGATTTTAACACCTAGGAGGAATGTCAATGAGAATGTAAACATTCATGTACACATAGCTTAATTCATTTATAAAATATAGTCATACATAAACTAATGACTACTTTCTCATTTTTCCTATGAGAGACAAACTACAATTTTTTTTATCCCTCCAACATCTAAATCAGTTTCAATTTTGAACAAGTAAACGTATAATTTCGATTTTTTACGGAGGATAACAGAAATTTATTTTGATCTTTCAAAAAGAAGAATCGTATCGCACTTAAATTAAGTACAGATCACAGCCAATTTCCAATATTGCGAAGGAATGACTTTTCTCTCATAACATTCATGTTGATGCACATCCGGTACTTCTCAAGTTTTAATTCGTATTCTCATTGCATTATCATTCACTTTAGTAGGTTGAGGGGAAATGACTTCTAGGATTTAAGGTAAGTAGATGTACAGATCATTGATGATATGTGTTGACAGTGTTTATAGAAATTAGGTAAATGAACAAATTCACGTAGCTATTTTATTAACTCGAATAATAATGTGCAAATTTTTTTTTTCCTCATATTTTTTCCTTCAAGAAATTGGAAGATTTTTTTCATTATATTTTGATTTTAATACGCCTCTGTTTGTGGAATTTATAAATCAATTTATGAAGAAAAAAATGGCGAATCTCATGAAATGTGTGAGTAATAACGAGTAGAAGTTATGAGTGTATAATTGAAATTAATGTTTGACTTTGATTGAATTTATAAATCAATTTATATCCAAATAAATACATTTTGACTCATTTTCGAACACTTGAATATGTATTATATTGCATTATTGTATAAGCATCTCAAATGGTTAAATTTACACGTCCAATTTTATGAATTAGAGTTTTCTTCCCAACTTGGACACGATAATATGCTAAAAGATTTAAAGTAATAATGTTTCGACGAGGACTATAAAACAATTTAACAAAACATTTGGTAAAAATGACCATTGTTCGCATTGGCGAAAAATATTTTTTGTTTATTCAGAAAGAAAAAATAAATAAATTGTCCATTTCAATTATTCATTCCAAGGCATCTAAGGGTTATATCCTCCATTTGAATTTGGCTTTTGGAAAGATGGTTTTAAAAACAAAAACTTTTACTTTAAAAATATTACTTCCTAAAAGTGCACATTTCTTAACGTAACCTATATCAATTAATTGAATAAGTGAGATAAAAACCTACCTCGAGTGATAAGAACGAAATCTTAGTAACTCGAATTTGAATCTCATTTGGGAGAAGGAGATGAAATTCAGAAAATAAATAATAAAATTGATTAGAAAAGTTGGGTAAATTTTGTTGTATAAGTAGCTGAAAAATGGTTACTAGTTTTGACTATTTTTGCATAATTAAGTAAAACGTGTCGATAATTTTTATATAGCTCCTGTTTGGTCCCATTAAAATTATAATTTTTTTTCTCTCTTCTTATTAACGACACGTTTTCCAGTAAATAATATTATAATTTATACGTAAATCAAAAACTTTTTTTCTTTATTAACTACACATTTTTTGAAAAATATATATTATTTTAAAAATTAAAATGACAAATAATGAAAATCAAACGTAGCATATAATTTTTATTAACACTTCATTTGTCCCATCACAAAAATTCTAGCTCTGCCCATCCTATTACCACATGTAAGCATTCCAAAGACTTTATACGACTTCGTGATCTTCTCTTAAATATAAAATCAGTTAATAAGTCAATTCATTCTATTTAATTACACGCATTAAATAAATGGCCGACTCTATTTAATAAAAATGGAGTACGAGTGGACGATAATTTATTTAGCCCTGGTTAGACTTAGATTTTGATTTTTCTCACAATTACCCTTTTTTTTTTTTTTCCTAACTTATTTTAACCATACATCCTCTAGTAACAAAAATTATGCATGACACAAATCATCAATGATAATCGCATATTTATGATAAATTATATGTAAAGGAAAAATTGCCATGTTCTTCTTTCTTTCTTTGACGATCCACACGTTATTCTTTCGGTAACGAGGTGATAACCAATCTTTAAAAGGACAAATAGTCTTTTAGCCTTTTATTATAAAATTGCAAAAGCAATCTCTAAATTATTTAAATCTTTTTAAATTCATTATGGGACATTCATGTGTCCAATTTTAAGAATCTAAGTTTTTCTTCCCAACTTGAATGCTAGATTGGGCTAAACGATCTAAAATAATAATACATGACTTAAACCTTTTTGGAACAAATTTGCAATTATAACAAAAAATACTTGAGGATCAACTTATCCATGTTCAAAACCAACTTGGTTATGGGACGCAAGATTGAAGAGCGATAGTATAATCTCTTGAGTTGAGTTGTTCATGAGCTGACTCTCGAGTTCAAAACGAGCCGAGTCATTTACGAGCTAGCTTACGGCTCGGCTAGTGAAAAAAGGGACGACTCGATCTATGCTTGTCTCAAAACGAGTTTGAATCGTCCATGAACCAAATCAAGACCGGCAAAACCCACGAACAACTTGACCAGTTTACTATCCATATTCTATATCCTCGATGAAAGAATTTTAACAATTAATGGAGGTTGTCATTTTTACTCGCTTAACCCCAAACTCAAACACAACATTTCTAATATTTTCTTTCACCCTCTTTTTTTCTTTAACAATCTTTATTGCATTTCTTAGCGCCCGTTTGAGTTCCATTTTTTGTTCAAATACATTTTGGAATAATGTTTTGATGGATAATTTGTGATTTAAAAATAAAAAAAGTTTTGAATTTGCGTGCATGTGTGATAGAAAATAAGAGAAATAAAAAAAATAATGTATTTTGGAAATAATGTGATTGGTTTTTATTTTTCTCTCTCTACACACTCACAACATTATAAAGAGAGAAACGCGCGCACACATAAACATACAAATACAAGTCCCAGTGAAGATTTTTCTTGATCATAAATCAAGAAAATGTTGCCGTTCCGAACACTTGATGAAGCAGTGGTTTTTCTTGGTAGAAATCTAACAATTGGAGAGACATTATGGTTCAAATACTCGGCCCGGAAGCCCGATTACATTTTGTATTGTCATAATATACTCTTCTTATTCATCTTCTACACTGTCGTCCCACTGCCTTATGTTTTTATTGAATTGATGCGTTCCAAGAAGATTGATCAATTCAAGATTCAGCCTAAATTCAAGAACTCTTTATCCAATATGTTCGATTGCTATAGAAAAGTTGTGATTACATTTGTTGTTGTTGTTGGCCCTCTGCAAATCTTTTCTTACCCTGTTATTGAGGTATGGTTAATTAGTATTTAATTTGTCATTAGGGTCGTGATTAATTTATGAGTTGAAGATTTCATTAGTAATGGAATATGAAATATATTTGTAGATGATTGGAATAAGGACAAGTTTGCCATTGCCATCTGGGTGGGAGATGTTTTTGCAGATACTGGTGTACTTTCTTATTGAGGACTATGCGCATTACTGGCTACATAGATTGCTTCACAATGGATGGATCTACGAGAAAATCCACCGAGTTCACCATGAATACAATGCTCCAATTGGATTTGCAGCTCCTTATGCACATTGGGCGGAAATCACAATCCTCGGATTTGCCTCATTTATAGGTCCACTCATTGTTCCCGGACACATGATCACCTTCTGGTTATGGTTTATTTTGAGGCAAATGGAAGCCATTGAAACTCACAGTGGGTAAGTATACAAGTATATGTTACATTTCAAGTATTCAAGAAAATCCATTTTCAAACTTGAGCTGACGCGTATATTTAAATTTAGTCTTCAACTCGCTCCCTCAAGTACAAAAACGTGTGTTTTCGCGCAGGTACGAGTTCCCTTGGAGTCCTTCGAAATATATTCCATTTTACGGAGGAGCAATTTACCATGATTATCACCACTCAGTTGGAGGAAATTGCCAGAGCAACTTTGCTTCAGCATTCACTTACTGTGATTACATTTATGGAACCAACAAGGTCTGTCCCTATTTCGAACACCAGTTTTTTTCTTTCTAACGTGCTTATTTTAGAACAAATAACGTCTAATTGTTATTTTCATCGATTTTATGTCCTTTACTGTGATTTCTCTTGACTGTGTTTTCTAGGGATACCGCTACCAGAAGGAAGTACTCAAAAAGGTATTAACTGAACTTTCCCTCAATCATTGTGATTAGCTATGAATTCACGTTTCTTATCTTATTGTACGGCTTGTTGGATTCAGCAGGCACGGGGGGAGAAGAAGAAAATGTGAGCAAAACATGGAGATAGAACACAAATCTTGAAACTTACTGCATGTGCAAGTGCAAGTTTTCTGAGGTTCTCGTTTAAGAGAGTGCCATTATTAAGTAAAATCTTGATTTTGGGTTAGTGAATAAAAATATATATATAAAGCTTATTAGTGTTTATGACGTTCTGTATGTAGAACGGACTCTGAAATAGTATGCAATAAATTTGTTATGAATGATATAGTATGCCCATACATGCCATTTTTTCATTTTTTTCATCAGATTATGCAGTGTTTGCATGGTTGGCAGTTGATCTTTTCTCTTTGAGAACCCAAAAAAAAAAACAAAAAAAGAACTTACGCCCACCGTGGGGCTCGAACCCACGACCACAAGGTTAAGAGCCTTGCGCTCTACCGGCTGAGCTAGACGGGCTTTGTTGATTTGACCGTAATCTTTTAAGAAGTTGAATAGTTTATCCGCTTTTTCTTAGATCATATCAATAAAAGATTTGATTTATGGGTAATTGATAAAACAAATTATTCATATCGTTTTCACTTTTGACATTTAGACCTTTAGATCAACTTTTCATTGCATTAAACATCGTTGTACGTTCCTTTCACTCCCTCCACTAAAGTCTTAAGAAGCAACGAATTTACAATCGTCTTTAAATAAACAAAAAAATTATGGGATAATTGCAGCAAAAACCCCAAATCATTAAAATACTAGTAGACTTTCCCTAAACCTTTCATTTGTTGCTATCGTCACTCTTAACATTTTCAAACTTTGGAGGTGAGATTCTTTTGAACAATTTTCATCCACAATTCAGTCAGTTGTCAAAAAATTTAACTTTAACCACATTTTAAATATTTTGAAAAATGACAAAAGAATAACTTTTTATTTATCACATTAAGTAATTAAATTTATTAAACTAAAAAATAACAAATAAGACAAAACAAAACAATCCTCCTCTTCCTCTCACCCCCTACCTCAAACCCAAAATTAGCCACCCAACCACCGCCACCTCCACCACCACCAACCACCTTCCACTGGCCACCACCGTCCATCCCATCACAATCGCCACCCAACAACTAATAAATAATTTTTTGTACTCGAAGAAAAAACACAATCATGGAAAACCTTATCCCTTGTTTGATCAACCATCAAGTTCCTATCAAATTGACGGCAAAATCCAAGCATCAAAAGAAAACCGATACAACATTTTCTCTCCTCCTCTTCTATATCTCAAAATTCAAGGGAAAAAAAACTTAGTAAAACATCGTTTATAAATACAATAATCTAATTTGGATTATAAAATAATCGGAGACTTTCCTGTTTCCTCTTCCAAATATAACACGACTTATCCTAAATTGATGATAAAATGCCTCCTAGTTGCCTGATAACTCGGAAACAACAAAATCTATATTTGATCTCAGAAAAGAAAAACAAAAAATAAAAACTTAATCTATGTTACATTATGAATGAAAACTTGCACTTTGTCCTGGATAAAATGGTCATTAACTGCCCCAACAATTTCTTAAACTCTCCAGAGCCAGGATGTACAGGACTTCAATAAGTTGCCTGAAGATCTTCATTTGCCATAAAGAATCATGTTTCATTCATTATACAGTCAGAAACCAACCATGGAACTCCCATTTGGCAGTTCCATATATGTATATGTCGCATCCTGCACATCCAAAATATATATATGTCCATTCAGAATTCAAGAAACACGAACATAAAAGAAGCACAAGAATCAGTAGAGAACACAGAGATTGTGTGAATCAAGACAAACCTGCAGGTTTTGGGGCAAAATTAAGTATAATGTGACGAAACCAACTTCTAGATTCCGAGGCCATCAACAGAAAGCTCCTTTTCTGACAAGAGCTTAAGTTTCTGCAGGACAAAATGAGATAATAAGGCGAGAGAGTTCCGCAGAAAGTGAAGATATTACACTGACAAAGGCCATGGATGGCTGTTCGAGTCCAGGAGGCTTCTACTGGGCGGAATACAATATTCAGATATAATGAAAAAAAAATGTAAAGCAATATGTGCGAGAGAGCTCCATCGGAAACAAAGGACTGAATGACAAATTGGTTAAATGTAATCCAGTCTGATATACAAGGCCAAAATTCACTTTTGCTAACTGGAAACTAGCTGTAGACTAGAGAGAGAGAGAGAGATAACATTACCGTGATATATTGAGGTGGATTATCAATACTAGTTGAACCAAGGACTACTTCCCTCCTCAATTTTGCTGTTAGCTTGTGACAAACCCTTAGCTGTGGACAAAACTAGCGAATGTAAGCCATCTGCACAAGGCGAATACTATCGAGATTACAGCTGAAGAACAAAACGAGAGGTCCTACCTCAGATCTAGTTGCCCCACCAATTATGAATATAAAAATGCGCTGTCCCATCTTCTTAAAATCATTAGATACATTTCTCAATACTGAATCACTGAAAACACAGTATTAAAGAGTTGTAAGTACTTGAAAATCCTATTCAAAGATGTTGGGAATGCAATTGATATTCTCTTAACAGAGTAGGAGAAATTATGAAAAAAGAAATAAAACAGTGAATTTTGTTTATCTGTAGGCTATATAATGCATTTTCTTGTATGACTGGAACTCTATAAAAAAAGGAAGACCAAACCATTAAACTAAAGGATGAACTTAAATTGATCATACAATCTTGTGGATCCTAACTAACAATGACATTCAGGATAAAGCAATTTTTTCTGAAGCAGCGCAGATTACTAAGTGTTTATACCTTGAATATCCATCGTCAGATGCTCGAGATCGTGCCCATGTTGCAGTCCGTTTTGATCTCACTGATCCACCCTGAGCGGGAACATTAGTTCGACCTGATCTCACTGATCCACCCTGAGGTGGCCCGCTGGAAGGACTAGGATTATTCATGCATTGATAATCTTCTTTTGACAGTTCACGTTTATTCAACTTCTCTATTAACTCCTGAATAAATAAAAAGTGAAAAGCAATGTTATTGTACACTTTGAAAGAAAGAGCAATACATGATGACAATGTTAAGCTCAAAGCATTTCATTCTGCCTTCTTAACTAACAGAAACACTAAGATAAAGGAGGTGAAGAAAAAAATATTCAGGGGAAAAAGATTTACCCATTCAACAACTTCATTCTAGATTCTACGAGAATTTTTATGAATATCCGACAANATAGCGAACCTAATGTTCTTATTTTATGAAAACCACAGAAAATGAGCATGATACGTCGCACAACAAGATGTTGGAAAAAATTTACCTCCATTTTTTTTTTCTGCTCCTTTTTTCTCTTTATCAACTTACTCTCCACTTCTTACAATTTAAACTACTTTCGTAAATTAACATGTAAGAACTTTATGTGAAGTGGTCATCACAGACTTTCCAGGATTAATAGTGCATTGCCTCATTTCTGTGTGTAAAGTTCTTAAATTGATATTTTCAATCTATTGGAATTGATCAGGAATCATTTGATTATGCAGGCAGCCCAAGATAAACGAATCATGTCATAATTTGCTCTACATAATTCAAACCAATTCAGGTTACACTTCCTTAAGTCATATGATGTTTACTCTTAAGCAATTGTAAGTGATAATGGGTGGATATAGGGGCTGAGAGCAGAAATTCAGTCGCAAGTGAATAGGACTTGGAGAATTGATGAACAGGAGATTTTTTTTTTTTAAATCTTGGAAGATTTACTTGCCTTACAAATTAATTCAAGCATGAAGTAGCATAAAAATGTCAAGAACATGGTTTCGTTTTCAAGTTTCAACTGTGCAAAGGCAGTGAATTATTTCAAGTTTGCTTCATTCTTCATATGGTACACTGGTTTACTCTTGATTTGGATAAGCTCCCTTATCAACGTAGATTATAAACCAAATCTCCAAGTCACATAATCCAATCGCCTAATGAAAATTGGGATAAGGACCAGGTCAGCTCACACTTAAAACTGGAGGCTCTAGAGTTGAAACCTATCTTCCAATAAAAACCTACTTCTATTCAGACAAGGAAAAAATAAAAAGTGCAGTGTGAAACGATGAGTTTTTTAGATTGTAAATTGCAGGACTTTTGAAGTTTAGATTCAAGTAGCATATGCAAACACTTTAATCAAACCTCTATCATAGGATAAAACCGAGATAGCGCCCATGTTTCTTCTTCCTCTCCAGTTCGATCCTTTCTTGCTGCATTCTTCCTCTAATAAGCAAACAAAAAGGTTAGAGAACTGTCAGTCTCAGTTCTAGAACCAACCGTGGTTCTGCAACTGACTTTAAGCATTTTGACTGGTAAATATATTTACCTTTGCTGAATCAAACTTAAGTGAAAAAGTCCCATGTGAAGTCTTTCTTGAATCTGATCCCTCGAGCAATTTCATATTTTTCACTGCCTTCATGTCCTCGCTTGATAATTTTGCCAACTGAAGTAGTAAAATAGCATCCTCATCAATTTTATCTAATATTTCAGATCAATTTTATTACTCCGAGCATCCACAAAATATAGTATCAAGGCCAGGAATCACATAAATGGATAAAATTTCCTCCACCCCCTGCTCAGCAAATGGATACTCATCTTCCTACGACCTCGTGCGAGTCAGTGGCTTCAATTAATATCCATTTTAATGACCAACAAGGGCTTGACACTTGAACTCATTTTTAGACATCTAAAATTGAACAAACTGAAATTTATTAAAAATCAAAATAACTTGAAACGAAAACTAAAGAGAATCCAGTCAATAAAATCACTTTGTTGATAAATAAGATGAATCAAATAAACTTTTTCGAAAACTGTATATGTAATTTGAAAAAACTAAAATCTTACATTGTCTTCTTTCAAAGCTTATGTAAGAACTTTCAGACCGTGATAATAATCTTTTCCTTGATCGTAATTTCAACCGCCATTTCTCACAAGTCATTCTTAATTATTAGAGCAAGAATGACCTAGAGACAATCATCTCAATTATATGATTGTTCAGTCCAAAATCCCAAACCCAATGCTAGTACAGTTAGTGCAGGGGCGGAGGGAGGAGGCGCCCCTGGGCATTATCCCAGAGCTGCTCCAAGCCCATTTAAATTTTCATGTGTAAAATTCAATAACTTGATCATGAAAGATATACTCCATCCATGATAGTTTGTATGGAGTTCCAGGCGAGGTATGGAAATTAAGAGGTTATTTTATGTAACATTTCACACTCACCCTTATGACTAGTCTACTGATCTAGAATCCTTCTTAACTGCATCATATAATTTAAGGAAAGGTACTTTGGAAAGAAAAATAACTACGTTTGGAAAGAGGCCATCACTTGTGGACATCCCAAAAGGAAATAATAAATGAAAAAAAAAAATGCATGCAAAAGATAAAATTGAAACAAGCACTCAAGATTGATAAAAGTGCACCTAAATAATCTCTCAAATGAGGATAACATATAGAAGGATGCAGAGCAGATGGACTAAGGAATGAATGTTAAAGGTTAGGATCAGTCAACCTATCACATCAAGATATTCTTAACAGATGTATTCTAATTCCAATCAAAATAATCTTTCAGACTAGTGTATAATTCTACCCTCTCGGCTTCTGATGAATGTTCTGTTCTGTTAAAAAAAAAAATTATGTTCTTGCATTTCAACATAATGCAGTAGGATATTCAAGGCATGTTCAAAATGAAAATTAAAGCATATACCCCGTCATTCTCACAAAAAATCATAGTTCAGCTTATAAAAATATTTTAGAAGAGAATTTATCTCTCATCTTAATGCTTTTGGTATTTACTTAATAAAGTAGGGCCATATATAGATATTTAGAAGAATTATTTTGCGATAATATCAGACATCCCTCAACTGACAATATCAGAGACAAGGGATCTCCTGTGTTTTCGAAAATCACAAAACCTCCCTTCTAGGCAAAAATAAATATAAATTTCCTATTTTAACCTTCATTCTATTAGATTTGGAACAATCTTTTTTCTTATTTTTGTTTTTTCTTAATTTTAGCTTAAAGAAAACTCAAAATGCTAACTTTGTTATTTTTTTGTATCGTGATACGAACAAAAAGAAAATAATTTAATCAGTATAATGCAAATGTGTGTGTGAGAGAGAGAGGCGAGAGAGAGAGCAGTCACCTGCATTAGTTTTGTTGCTTTGTCACCCTCAAATTTTTCTGGATAGACAGAAGCATAGATCATCAAAATCCGTAACTTATTCTCGCACATCCCATTCTGCATGAGGTAAAGAAATGGTCACAGTGCTGTGAGAAACAAAGAACACAATGCTAGCCAGACTTCTGGATGCAGACACAGAAATAAAAATTATGACCTGCTTCATTCTCAAAAAATTGATGACTTCCTTTGTTCCTGCATCGCCAAATACAAGATCTTGCTCAAGTTGTCCAAGTTCTCGAAGACCCACATCTCTGATGATTGCATTAAGTTTTCCAGCAATCTGAAAGAAAAGAAGTATATAATCAGCTCAAAAGAAAATGGTTAACGTGCTTGGATTGTCTTGCCTTTATAATACTTCTAAAAGGTTTCATATGATCAGTCTTCTGTTTCACATTTAAAATTAGAATGAATGATAGAACTCTGTGTACGAGGAATCCTGATGGAAAGCCTAAAATGACTACATAGTTCATAGCTTCAAGCTTCCATGATTCACAGTTAAAGGGGCTTGAAGTCATTCATAGGCTAGACGATAAATAGTTAAAGTGCTTCATTGAGGATGCTAAGAGAGAGTGGGGGGGAAATCATTTATATATCCTATGAAGAAAGAAGCAAACCTCAACATGGAGAGAGAGTTTCTCCATTTGTTCATTGTATTGTGGTAAAGCTTGAACCATTTTCTGCAGGTCTCTTGTGGACAATTCACTACCATCTCTACATAAAAACAAAATTCAACATCAGACGAGAAAAACAAACAGTAATAATTTCATGAAAGGACGCTTCTGTTCTTTTGAAACTCTACATATTTATAGAATTTTAAATTTATTCATATATATTTTGAAACCAAAAATGAGATAGACAATAACTCTTCCGGTAAAACTCCACTTAAAAAAAAGCTTATAAGAACATATTGGAAACAAAAAATCATATTGCATATCATTGATCACGACAGAGTGGAAAGAGTAAATGTCAGACACATCTAAAAGTGTGTCGCATAGTTTATAATCTTTTCAAATTACCAGATATTGCTGATTTGTCTAAACAAGTTCGTTTTGCAGTTTTCGAAGAAAAGATCTTAGCTTTGGGGCTTCAAATTAATATAAACTATGACATCATAGGATATCCTAGGCTATGTCTCGATTCAAGAAATAAAATTTCGTGGGTGATGGGAAAATGTTTCCGCTCTAAGAGACTGATATTAAGATCCCCAAAGTTAGTGGTCAAAGGAAATAAACTTTCTCGGTAAAATATAATAGACATGCATCACTGTGGTAAAAAAGGGGGAAAATTGTATGTATGAGAAGAATTATCACCAACCTCTGCTGCAATTGTGCTGCTTTGTTCTTTGAAACAAAATTTGTCATCTTCTCGCTCAACTTTTCGCTAGCCTGAAAAATTCAAGTTGAGGAACAATATTCATGTACGAAAAAATAACCCCAAGAGACAAGATGACGCATGAGAAGTACCTCTGCTATATGAGCATGTCGGAGCTCGAGCCAGACAGGGTCGTTGTCTTCTAAAAGGACTTCCTTTTTCTCAGGCTCTCCTCCTGATTTGCTAGGAATCTTTCATCCATTATGTCATCAGATGAGTCCACATATCTCAAAATAACCCCTCAAAATATAAAGACAACAAAAAAATTTACCTCATGCACGTATTTGTTTCCCTCCAAATCAAGCATATCATGACACATAGCATCATAGGTCCATTCGTGAATAATTGGAGCGATCTATGGCATCAGGTTAATCATAAGTACAACAAAAAGAATAAATCTAAATGTATATTGTTGTTGACATTAAGGATGACATTCCCCTATTTGTCAAAATCTGGCGTGAAATGATTTTGTAAAAATCAATGGCTATGATAGATGCCATATCAAAGAATGCCAAATTTAATATACATGTACAATGTTTCTAACAAAAAAGCCTTTAACAAACAAAGAAAATGAAAAAAATTTTATTAGGAAAATAGTCAAAACCTGATCTATTGATCTGTCCAAAATTAGTAATTCACATGTTTCCGTCTGTGGAAAGTTAGGAATGGCTGATTTATACATTGTAATGTTGTTCCAAATAGCAGCAGCAAGCTTTGTGGGAACTAATTCACGGGATGTCTTCATCGTTGATGCATCATCAAGTACCTTGGCAGCTCGATATCTCACAAAAGGAAATTCCTATAGATTTAGCATCATGTTAGCAGAGGAATAAGTAAACAAGTGAAATAAATCCAGCTTTCACATTTTCCATATTAGCAGCCACAAATCACAATCAAAAGGGTTCCAAGATTACTTATTTTCCAGTTCTCTGCTTTATCTTTCAGTTTCCTATATCACTCTTTCCATTTTTGACATTTTTTTTATCTTCCCTACTAGTCTAACATCACACCAAAAACTAATGGAACAGTGTTGGAGAAATCTAGAGGAAGGTTAAGTTTGTCAATTCATCTATCTTGTACCATTCATCTGACAATAATATAATGGTAATAAAGTACTGCTCAGGAAATAAAAATTGTTAAAAGCCTAGAGTTCAATAAACTTTGTATCAATTTTGACCAAAAGAGTCTTCAATTAAACTAGAGACTGCTCCAGACATTATGAATTTTTTCCCTTCTGCATATTTAATTGTAATTAAATATTATAAAATAGTATTTTTATTTTGTATGCATACAGATCCAAAAGCTGGAAGTGGTTAGCCATCGCTACCTTTAATGAAGCAAAAACAGTAGCAATTCTAGTAGCCATTACATTCAAGCACGCATCAAATCTGCGAGAATTTCCAGCATCTTCACGAAAGAGTTCTTCTAGTGCTCTTTCATGATCGGTAATAAAAGCCTGCAACCAAAGTTACCGAGCTGATAGAACTTCCGTCTTAATTAGGACCCATATATAAATCTGAGAGGAAACTAAGAACTAAAAATCACATAAACACATTGGACAGAAACTTCTCATTACATATAAAATACATTATCATGCATTTCTAACTTGTAGATCAAGTGAAGCCTATCCATGGTGCTTAAATTTAAATTTCCTGCAATGCTGAAAGGTATTATCAAATTGCATCAATACACAAGTGATTCATGCATTACCTGACTGTCGATAGAGAAGTACTCCAAATTCATCTGCGTTTTGCCAATGGACAAGAATTTTTTTAAAATAACAAAGATAACTGTAAGAATCCTCAGAGTATATATATGAACTTTGCTGCTTGAGATGAGAAGATGTTAACCTCTCTTAATGCACCAATACGTGGTAACACACTAGTATCATTCTTGATTCGAGCAATAAGATCTTTTGGCACAGATGAACTGAAGTATACATATGCTCTGACAGAGGGATACCAAGATAAAAAGAAAATGTCAAAATCTGTAAAATCAGATCAAAAGATGTATGATATTCAGAGAAATAATTTTTTATCGCTCACTTCCTGTATAAGGGTTCTCTTCCTGACATGTCTGACAAGAACATAATGACACTGCATAGGTTTCAAACAGTAATCAGTCCCTGTCTTCCTATAAGACATTCTGAATAACTAGTATCCTAAAAACAGATAAAAAGTGTTAAATATATAAATGGAAATTCAACGTGCACGGACTTTGCAAACAAATAAATCTTGGACGTTGATGTGTGAGTAGTGGGATATGACTCAAAACTACCAGTACAAGCACATAAAATGTGCATAGTTATATTTTGCACATATACTGGAATGCTTATATCTTGCTTTCTTTTCATTAAATAAATGCATGATAATAAAAAAAATGAAGAAATTGAATGATAACCATACTTCTCCTTGGAAGGTTGAATGAAGTATATGGCATCCATTGATGGCAAAGGCTGTCTTCTTCTGAAAAGGTCTTCCACCACTGCCAGATGAAATAGTGATAATAAAAAGGAGAAGGATAACTGGGAAAATATTCAAGAAAATCAAAAACCTGTTTGTAAAGATGTTAAACAATTGATAGGCAGATGCATTCATGTAACAAGATTATCGAAATCATATTGCCTGAGCACCATTAGTGCAGTAACTGAAAATTGGAGTAGTAATTCAAATAAAAATATAAAATGGATAACACATCTAGTGAGAATCAAGTGATTGAATCTTGGATAATGAAACACTAAGAAGGGCAAAAGCCAGTTCACCAGATCTGACAAGTGAGCAGAAAAAACAGAGTATACTGGAGATAAAATTCCCAATAAAAGATTTGTTGAGGTTAACAAGAAACATGGTGACAGGATTTATGATGTAAACATGATGGTATGAGACAAATTTATCATATGGTTCTCACATGAAATTCCTTGGTCTGTGATATCTGCCATTTTGCAGGAGTGAGACATCACTTTCACTGTGACTTTATCCATGATAAGTACCTGCACAAATTTAAGAAGTGAGGTCCCTAACTTACAAAAACTAAAGGGCCACCAGAGTAAGAAAACACCGAAAAATAAGTATATCAACAAAATAAAATGTGATGTTATGTTATTTGCTAGCAAATGTTAGAGCTTCATAATTAATCTTCTGACACAATTTTGAATCGTTTCAAGAAGTTCAAGATTACAAAAAATTTGGACTATTGCCTGTCAACTACTCTATATGCATGAATAACTATTTATTCAATAAAAAGGAAAGAAACTAAAATGCAAATATATAAGAAAAACCAAGAATGCCTAAATAAAAGGTATATTTTGCTCAAACTTTCAGTTCGAAGGTCCACTAATTTGTTATTATTCGTTCAGCTGCATCCACAAAATTTGCTTATTTCATGTCAAATTAAACTAAAATTCTATTTTACTTTGAAGAACTCATATGCATTGGCATGCTTCAGAGAGATTATTAATCGGATCTGATGTTAATCGTGTTATTGAAATGGAAAGATGTGGCCAATAGCATACCACCTCTTAAACAAAACATGACAATAGGAGATAGGACTTACCTTCCACGACGATCTTGAATCTCCTGATTTGGAAGATTGAAGCATTTCATACAACAGCCCTAAAAAGTTCACCAAAACAATCAGTTCAAATTCTAAAAATTATCATTTACAAAATTTGAAAGTCATCCACATACTTGTGCATGCTTAAAGGAGAGGATTAGCAAAGAAGGACAATTTAAAGCACGACACAAAGAAACAAGAAAGTAGTTAAACTGAAAACTGTATATTTATAATACAATAGCCGTAAAGTCCACTGCACATCCTCTTTGTTTATGCATATAAGCCTTTCCCAGCTATATATAATTTTCCACTGTTCATTACGTAATCTCCAACTCTTAAACCAAGCTGCACTACAAACATGGCCAGTCTCTTGGCCAAGCCAACACCGAACCAAATATCACTATGAAGTAACCACCTTTTCTCGAGCAAATTAAAGACAAATTAATAGGCCATCTGACATTTTTCTCAGTCCATCAAATACTAAACTAGAATTTCCCAAATCGTGTAGAATATTGGTCTCTTAAATCAAACCATTTTTGATATATCCGGTTCTCTTGATCCAAACATAAGTTGGTAATTAACCCTGATCCAAATATTTTTCAACAACGTGAAGCGAGAGAGGAAAGTTTACACATATACATATCCAGTAAGCTATACAATGACGATTGCAAAATACATAAAATCGAAAGTGAAAGCGAAACAAAAAGAAATAATACTGCAGTTTCTCTGTGTATGTGTTGTGAGAGATATAGAAATGATAGAATGGCACTTACGATCACGGCTGACTTGCCGGAAAGTCTTGTACTCTCCGCAATGGGAGGACGACTCTGAATCCGAAAATGACATCTAATTGAACTTTTTTCTCAGTAATGGAGGTGAAATTGGATTATTTTCAGAGTCTAATCCAACTATTTTCAAAATGGAGAGCAATAAACAGAGAATGAAATACAAAAGAGGAAAAATGGCAGTGCGTTTTTGAAGGCGAGGGAGACTGGAAAAGGTCGTTATGTTTGTGGGGACGCATAATTTGCTCCAACGGTGGTTACTTTTTTAATTCTATTTAACTCCCATATTTTATCTTTTATTTGCTTTCCACTCCCTGTAACTTTTATGCCATTTTGGTACGACATATCAAACAGCTATATTAAGTTCCATATTCTTTTTCTATATATCCTACGTAATTATTGTTCCATATATACATATATATATACACACACATATAGTGTTTGAGTATATAATATTGTGCAATAAATATTACTTATTGTGTATCGTGAAGAATAGGCATCAGTGTCGAACCCCTCGAACTGAAATTGCTTTCTCGATTACTTGAGCTTGACTGTAGGGATTTAACAAAACGTACTCTCCCTCGTTCTGGTTCGATTGGAGAAACGTGTGTATGGCACTATATAATGACTACAATCAATATAATATTTCCATATTCAATCACGCAAAATATTGAATTAAGAAGGAAAAAATAGCTTTCGATTCAAGAGACAAGTTCTTATTTATTCACGCAATTTCTAGCGCAAGTCATACAAATTCTGGTCCAAGTCCTTTTTTAACTACCTATATTTATATTTAAAGATAATTAAAGAAATACGTTTTTAGTAACTACCTATTATAAATGTAGTCGTATCTATTTCAAAATACACACGTCACATTGACCCAGTTACGAACTGTCCTTCTCTCTCTAGAATGCATGATCGATTTTCGTCAAATCTTTTTGATCACCTATGCCCTTCTTGATGTCTTCGGACTCTCTTCCAAGTAGGGCTAGGCATGGTCCGATTTGGTTCGAATCTCTCTACAACCGAACCAATCCGAATTGTTGAGTATTTAGTAAATGGGACCGTCGGGTCCAAATTTAATTATGAAATGTTCGTGTTCGGTTCCCGAATTCCGTACAATAATTAATTTTTTATATGTATTATAACAACGCTACATTAATTCAATTATGACATGTTCAATATTAACTCTTACAAAATAATGTAGCTCGATCTCGTGATATATTTTCCACCTCTCTTTATTGAATTCTTCAGATATTTGAGTATTAAGAGAAAGGCAGAAAATGCAGTACAGTAGAATAAGAGATTTGGGTAAAATTTAGATCAAATTGATTAAGTTGGGCTTGGCTGAAAATTAGAAATAGTAAAATCATATTTTGGGTTTGAACTAAATTAATTAGTTAGCAAATTTATTTTAAAAAATAAAATAATTTGACTTATTTAAGATAAATTTTTTTTTAAAAAATAAAGAGATTTGATTTTTGGTCTAGAATCGAAAATCGAACCAAATATATCGGTTCTCGATTCAGATACTCGTTCGGATATTTAACTTAAGAAGATTCGTTCGATTCGATTTAAGTTGGCCGATTCTGAAATTTTGTCTAGCCCTACTTCCAATAATTGCTTCCTTTAAGTACAAGCATCATACTTTCTCACTCTCTATCTTTTACACAAATTCTCTGATTGAATAGTCATTCCTTTATGCACCGATCTCTTTTGTGCCTAGCCTCGCTCATAGCCTTTTCGTGCTCTATATAATGCCATGCGTATGCTTGCCCTTCAGGGCATTTGAGAATCGAAAATTTAAATAGTAGATTGATGAAGAATGTGTAGTTAAAAATGAAAGAAAAGTTTTTGAGTTGCGTGTAATATTATTTTATTGAAAAATGTTTGATTAAAAAGAAAAGAAAGAAAAATGTATTTGAAAAACATGAAAGTCAAACAAGTTCTTAATGTATACGAGGTACTTTTTATAACACAACTTGTTTGATGTAAGACAAATTTAATTCCACATGTGAATCCATCAAAATTAGATTTTCAATTGGTCTAATTTTATGTTAAATTAGGGTCATTGTCAAATCAAAATAAAGATGATATATAATTAACTACTGGTGTAAAAAATAATTAATTAAATTTTTAAAAATCAATTATATTTTGTATATTCACAATATCAATACTAATTCTTTAAAAATACATTTTTAAAAAAAAATATATATTTTTAACAGCACATTCTCTCAATAAAATGATTTCGCACGTGAATCTATGACATTTCATTACTTTTTAACCACAAATCTTTCACTAATATATAACAAAATGTATTCTCAAAAATCTAAGCCCACGTTTGGCCCCCATTATTTGAAATTTTAATGGTTGGAACAATATTTTTTTAAAAAAATATATATGATTAAAAAAGACAAAAAATGTGTAATATTATTTTGTTGAAAAATATGTGGTTGATAAAAATATAAGGAAAAATGAATTATAATTTTAATAGGGTCAAACTGGGGCTAAATCACAATAACACTTATAAAGTGCAACTGTACGGAAATGACACTTTCATAATATCGTTCTATAAAGCTCCTTACCCTGACGGTAAAATCTCTATTTCACCCACCATTTTAGCCGCGAGCACTAAAAATTTTAAAATGTTATTAGAATGAGTTATTTTAGGGTTTACAATGTAGTTGGAGCAATTGAAACTGAGAAATTCGTGTGAGAATTAACTGGTTTTTTATGAATAAGGTATCTTTTATGAGATAATATGGTAACGGAACGAATTACAATATCTAAGCGAGAAAATTGTCATTATTGTCATGCAGGAGGTTGAAAGAGAAGACTGAGCTTTGAAATAATTCAAAAATTTGTCTCGAAAAATCTTTTATAAGAAATAAAATAAGGGAAAATTGCAGTTACGATACCAAATCTTTCATTTAGTTGCAAATTTTTTTCAAACATTTCATTTGTGTCACTCACGGCATCAAACATTTTAAAAAATTCACGCATGGAATCCGATGGATGGTTTCCATCCACTTGAATGTTAGTTCACCATTTAAAAAGAAATGACATCTTTTGACCGATGTATAGGGGTTAAAATGGTACTTCTGTCACTTAAAAAGAATTAAAAGAAGAAGAAAATTTTTCTTCTCCCACCTTCCACCTCCCAGTCCCAACCCTCAAAATCGATTCGTTGGCACGTCGCCATTTCAACCACATCAATCGAAGCAAAGTAATTAGTAGATGGAGAAGCCATCGGAGTTTTCACCTCAAGTGAATGCTCTACTTTTTTGGATACTGGGGCGAGACTTCATGCAACTCGGCCTTTTCAGGCTTCGGACCTAGGGATTTGGATGGAGACTCCACTACCCTTTCAGCTTCTGGAACTAGTGTTTCTACGGAGGCCATGAAAATTTGCCGTTGAACATCATTATACTACAGATTACTAGGGATGGCAAAAAAGCTCGTCGGTTCTGGCGGCTCGGGCTTTGCTAGGAAAAAGCCTGAGGCGGGCCCGGCTCGGGCTCGGTAAAACCGAGCCTAGGCCCGGGTCGAGTCCCATTTTGGGGCATCGGCCCGAGGCCGACCCTGCCCATTTAATATAAAAAAAAATAATTTTAAACATAACTTGTGCAGGCAGCAATTGTACCTGCCTTATGGATGTCAATTTGCCCCGCCCCGTCCCCAATGAGGCAAAAAAACCCGCCTCGAACGGGTTGGCGGGGCGGGGCGGGGCGGGGCGGGGCGGGGCGCGTGGGTGCCCCACCCCGAACCCTCCTCGTTGCCAACACTAAGCTGCATGCTTGTGCAGGCAACTACAGTTGCTACGCAGGCAGCTATAATTTATAATATAAAAAAAAATGAGCCGGCTCGGCTTGGACCGCTAAGGCTCGAGCCGAAAGCTCGGGACGAGCCTTATTTTTTCGGCCGAGCTTTTACTCGGCTCAGACCCAAAAAAGCTCGGTCCAAAAATGCTCGAGCCGAGCCCGAGCTTCGAGTTCCGGCTAGTGGCTCAGCTCGTTGACATAGCTACAGCTTACTCACCTGCTTCTTGCCAATCACCTTCGATCTACTTATAAACCTTCCACTGAACTTCAATCGCCTGACCTCCTCCACTTTGCGCAAAGTACTAAAATTTCTCCATTACACTCTCGAATGGTTAAAAATTAATGTTTATTA
>CAIGRP010078804.1:0-17663 GCA_903798385.1 Fraxinus cuspidata
ATTCTCTTAGATAAGCTTTCTAGTAGTTCGCTTTTGTTAAATGGTGAATTTTTCCATATGCGTTGTTGTGCGCACATATTGAACTTGATAGTTAAGGATGGTTTGGAAATCATTAACTCCAGTGTTGAGAAAATTCGTGACAGTGTTGCATATTGGACAGCAACTCCAAAAAGAGTAGAAAAATTTGAGAGTTCTGTACGTCAATTGAAAATCTCTTGTTCGAAAAAGTTAGCACTTGATTGCAAAACTAGGTGGAACTCTACATACTTAATGCTTCATAGTGCTTTGCAGTATAGACATGTTTTTCCTCGACTAAAGCAACGCGAGTCACAATATAGATGTTTGCCTAGTAATGAAGATTGGAAATTGGAGAAAGAGATATGTGAAAGGTTGGAGGTTTTTTTTGAAGTGACTGAAATATTTTCTGGGACTAAGTACCCGACATCAAATCTATATTTTTCTAATATTTGTGAGATAAAGTTGTCAATTTATGATTGGATGAAATCGCCTTATGAGGAAATTAAAATGATGGCTTCAAGTATGATTGACAAGTTTGAAAAATATTGGGGCGAGATTCATGGAATTTTGGCACTAGCTAGTGTGTTGGATCCAAGATTTAAAATGAAGTTGGTTGAATATTATTTTCCAATGATTTATGGAAATGAGGTTTCGGTTCTTGAGATTGAAAAGATTAGGAAATTTTGTTACAAGCTGCTAAATGAGTACAGAACAAGACATGGATCAAGTGGAAACGACAACGTGACTCAATTTTCAAACCAAGTCGAGGCATCTACTTCATGGAGTAAAAAAGATCGATTGGCGCAATTTGATTTATTTGTTTCTAATACCACCAGTACTGATAGTACGAAGTCGGAGCTTGATATTTTTTTGGACGAGCCTCTATTACCTAGATCTAATGATTTTGACATATTGGCATGGTGGAATGCAAATTCAACAAAATATCCTTCTTTGCAAAAAGTTGCAAGAGATATTTTAGCTATTCCAGTATCCACAGTGGCGTCTGAGTCTGCATTCAGTACTAGTGGTAGATTTGTTAGTCCACACAGAAATAGGCTTCATCCAAACACTTTGGAGGCTCTCATGTGTGCTAGAGATTGGTTATGGGCTGACATTCATGGTACAAGAAATACAAATTCACTTGATTTTCATAATTGTGTTTTTTTATTATTTCTTTATTGCTAACTAGTTTTATTTATTGTTAGAACATGTATCACCTTCATCGTACTTTGGAAGCTGTGCTACACAGTTGAGTGACACAGATATTGAAGATGAGGTAAATTAATTTTTCTTTAGATGGACTTGCATACAAATTGTTAAATAAATCATTTGTCTAACTAATAATCACTTTTACAATTTACAGTCATCAATTTTTAAGGAGCCTGATATAGACATTCTAGAAGAAGATGACAGCATTTGAAGATCTACAACATGAAATGTTGCATTATGTGATGTTAGCGCGCTATCTTGTAATCTTCAAATTAAATATTGTATGGGTATTGTAATCATATAACATGATAAAGTACTTTGCTTTTATGTGTATTGTTACTATTGTATAAGACATGATAAAGTGTTTTGGGTCTAACATTTATTTCATTTTTAAGGGTTTCATATTTATTGTATTGCAGAAATGTCATAATCAAATACCTATTTAAAAAAAAATAAAAAATAAAAAAATAACCGGGGACACACCCCCGCCCCGCCTCGCCCCCGCCTTAGGCGGGTAACGGGGCGGGGACATCCCTAATGATGAGAGTTCTAGAATAACACTATTGGGCCTTCGGTTGAGGTTTTGAAATTTTAGGGGAGGAAATTAGGGCGTATTAATTACTGTTGATAGAAGTTTCAATTTGTTTTAAGTGTATTTATCAAATTTGTCCATTTTCTAAAGTACACTTCATTATGTGTTCCAAGTCTTCTGATGCGTCCCATATCGCTAAAATGTTCTTCAAAGAGGTTCGTCTCAATGGGCTTTCGATCACTATCGTGTATAATCATGATGTTAAGTTCGTTAGTTACTTCTGGAAGGCACTGTGGAAACTATTTAGGATGGCGCTTAAGTTCCCTTCTGCATTTCACCCCCAAACCATTAGTCAAACTAAAATTTTGAACCGTAGTCCAGGTAATCTACTAAGTTGTTTTGTTGGGGATAAACTAGGGAATTGGGATATCGTGCTATCAACTGTTGAGTTGGCTTACAATAATTATATTAATAGGTATACTGGTTATAGCCCCTTCGAAGTCCTTCAGGGTTTTCCTCCACGTCAGCCGCTTGATCTATTTCCATTGCCACTTATTTTTCGTCATGTTGCCTCTGCACAAGCTTTTGTTGATCATATTCGTGACTTGCATGATAAGATTAAACGTAAAATTTCTGCAAGCGATGGTCATTTAAACTATCAGCTAATTCCCACCGTAAGCATAAATAATTTAATGTGGGCAATTATGTCATGGTCCGACTTGCACATGAACGATTCCCTAAACATGCTGCCAAGAAACTTTGTGCTAGATCACTAGGTCCTTTCCCCATTATTAAACGGTTTGGAACTAATGCTTATCTACTTGAGTTGTTGGTGCACTTAAATATTAGTTCTGTTTTCAATATAACAGATTTATATCCTTATCGAGGCACGTTCGAGCCTTCGATATTATAGTCTAATATTTCTGCAGGACAGTCTCCTCGGCCGCCTCCTCGAGCGTATGTTGCCACATTTTCTATGCAGGATATTATTGAAAAGATACTTGATGACCAATTTGTTAATTCACATGATGGTAGGCTTCGTAGATTTTCTAGTGCGTTGGAAGAGTTGTCCACATAGTGATTCTTCTTAGATTGATGAAGATGAGTTCCGGATGCCTATTTGGATTATACCTTCTATAATGAACTCATTCAGGTTCGACACCATAGCACTAATAGGTGCACATATGTATGTTGGAAAAGCTACCTAACCAAAAAGAGTGACAGCTAACAAGTAGAACGTGACAAATACTTCATATGTTGTGCCATATTATATTATAACACTACAAACAAGAAAGAGGGGGAGAAGCAAATACACCAGTTATGCAACTGATTTTGATTTGGAGTTATTTGTTCATTTGGTTGGCAATATAAAAAGAATCATCCTTCTATAGGTGGGGATGCCCACATATAGCAAGTCGTAGAATCATGATTCTTGCAGTAATTAAGGTATCCAATCTGCAATAATATTAGATGGAAAGAAAACAACTTAATTAATGAACATGCCCCATAGCAACTCTAGTTGCTATCTAGAGTTGCTATGGAGAAGAAGTAATAACAATATCTTATGTATGCAAAAGTAGGTAAAGTCTCACCAGCAACAGTTTTTATTTTGGATGTAAAATGATTTAACTGAATCAAAATACAAAATATGGACACAACGTGTATTGGTTCTCTGCACTCTGATCCAAACTCTTATATACATAGTAAAGAGACTGGCATCTACACCTTCAATATATCGAAACAATAGGATTACCTACAACGAAATAATTGTCCAAAAACGTACATGTAATAGAAAAAAGGAAAACAACAAAATAAAAATACTCGAAAGAGTGAAGGTCTACATGCGAAGCTTCCTCCCATTTCTATTTTACATGTTCAAATATTCGTTATGTCACATAGCCCATGTTTGGTATCGATTAAAGTTTAGATTTTAATCTAAGTCAAAGTCAACAATTCATTTCAACCACATATTTTACGCGTTCCTCAACTTTTCAACCACATATTTCATCAACTTCTATCAAAATCTACTAAAAATCTGATTTTAATCCCAACTAAACACGGGCATAATAACTCTATTTACTCACACAATATCAAACTCTGACGTCAAAGGTAAAGGAGTGGAGAAAACTAGCATCAATTCAATAGACAACATATGCCCCTCAAAAGTTATTAACACGAGCTTATTCAAGTCCATGCAAAATATGTTCTAAGCACTAAAGTCATCATTTTCTTAATTTATCCGGAATTACTACTAGCCCCTTGTTGATATGTATTCTCATTTCTTATCCCATTATCCCATCTATTCTAGCATACCCACATCAAGCCATAAGTCAAAGGAAAAAAATGATTGATGAATTAATCAACCAAAGTATTTTGAACATATTCATAAGAATCAATACAACTTACGTTAGACTTATATGAAAACTCTGTAGGACACGACTTACCCTTGAAAATATCTAGAAAATGCTACTTCACTTTTAATCGTTCATTGACGCTAAAATCAATCAAAACACAAAACCTACTACCTTTGAGAAGTGATAATCTTAATATAATGATAGAAGCGTAATAAACTATAGTATAAATGTACATATACTATTGTCAAATCTATAGATGAAAATTGAAGCATATGCTAGCACCTTTAATGAACCAAATAAAGATATGTAGAATACCTTCGATAGTTTATTTTTTAGGAAATCTATTGATACAAGTAAACAAGTTTTAATTCCAACGATGTGAATAAATAACCGACTATTTGTCTAAAATAAGCATGCCTCACAACAAAACCTTTTTTTTTTTTTGTACCTAGTATGTGGAACTAATACTGTATAAGTGATTTTAAATCTACTTTCAAAGTTTTTATGCTGCGACTATTTTGATCTACTAATAGATAACATATTTTAAATTTATCAATATTACAAACTTCTTTTCAAATAAAAAAAATATGATTAATTATGAGGGAATCCTTTATTCCCTTTAAAGTTCATAATTCTTAGGGGAGATTTGAGCATGAAAAGGCATCGTGCTTTTGCATGACAAATACCATTATCGAATTGATTGATGCAGAATTTCCTCTAAATTTTCTCATTTTACTCTTGCTCTTCTACTTCTGTATCTCTTATTCTTATGTTAATTCATTATTAATTCCTAGTCAAGCTCAAATAAATAATATTTGAATGGTATAAATGTTGCTTCAATAGCAAAACAAATGTCAAGGATGAGACCATTAAAAATTTATTTCCCACCATAATATTTAAGCACTCAACAATTTGAAATTGAATCCAATCTATTTCCTTCATTTTTTTAGGGCAGGGAAGAGGAAATACACTCAAGTTCAGTCATTTGTACAAATCATATGACTAATGGATTCACTAAAAGTTCTATTTTCACTATTTTCATATACTTCAACAAACCTGGACTAATTTACTCTTGGTGGAGAATAAATATTCTTAGTGCAATCATTTTTTTCTCGTATGATACCTTGTAATGCAATAGAAACTTGACAATAGATAAAAAAAATTAAATATAAAAATCTTATAAGAAAGCAGAATCGTGAAAATTTTGTCAAATAGTAAGAACATGTCAAATATAAATTGCATATCATTTTTGCAACTTACATCAACGTCAAATGATATGCCCTCTCCGTGTTAAGACTCTGAAAGAGCCTCAACTCTAGATGATTAACAAATGGAGTTTTGAAAAGAGAGTAGGAATGAACTTTTTGTCTTAAACTCGTCTCCGACTAAGCAGCAACTTGAACAAATATACTCTTTTTTCTTGTTCGAATCTCTTCCACCATTATAAAGAGCACAAATCTAGTGTGTTCGGTGCATACATTTGTTACATTGTAACCACACACAAAAAAAAAGGATAAAGTTTTAAACTATACAAATAGATAAGGTTTACAACTAAAGGTTCGGAGGTGGCCAAGTTGATTGATTCTTCATGTATTAATACATTCTTGTCAATCTGCAGCTTATCTTTTGAAATAAACCGTTCCACCCCACGAGATTATAAAACAATTCATCTTAAAGCACGAAGCACCAATAATAACTTGTTCACTCATCTCATCCCTTGTCCTATAAAAATCTATATGACACTTGATATATTTTTTGCATGATGAACAAAAAACGAGCGTTGGAGTGAATATCAACACATCTATGACATATAAATGATATATATTCTCACCAAGGAACTCACGCATAATGTTCAATAGAAAGGGAAAAATGTTGATACAACATAAACGATGCTTATTAGCAAGCTAAAAACAAGGTATAAAAATTATTTGATAAAGCATGAACGGTGTACTCACTAAGAATAGGAAAGTGTTCGTTTATATACTTTGCATTGAAAAATCGTTTAAATAAATACCAAATCAATTGGAAGTAAACTGCACAACATGATACAATCATGTATTAATAATGCAGAATACAAGAACAAATTCAGGATGGAGAAGCGTTAATGATATTATTGAAAATTTCAATCTAATAAAGTAGTACTAATTGTTATTTACTACTAAGGATTTCGCTGACTTCTCCCTTGGGGAGGAGACCATTTCAGCCATTTATAGGCCTTACAACAAGCAATTTACTGCTTCTAATCAAATCAACTACAATGTTGACCTCAAACCTTGTGCTACCGTCTTGTTTAAAAGGTTTTTATAGGCTACTAAGTTTGACCATGCAAATCATCATTCTATCTTGATCGTAGTTGCGACCTAGGTCATGATAATCTTCCTCTTAGAAATCATTGCTCGTTTCTGGTTGGTGAAGGAAGAGGTGTTTTTCACATTAGAAGTGATACTTCACCTCCCAAGAGTGGTAGCCTGTTTGGTAATGACGTCACTTAGCAAGAAATCTTTTCAGGGGTAATAATAATGTTCCTGGATGACCGCGACTAGTTATCAAACGCAACCTCCAACCTTGTGTAAAGTATTTAGGTTTTCATCATTATGCTTCTTGAGCTTATATTAAAATGAAATCGAAAACATTTTGAGTTCATCTCCAACAATTTAAAAAATAGTAGTTACTATAAATCTAGTATCGACATAGGTGGACAAAATTTTAAGAATGGCACTATATTATATTTAAATTTTCAATAATATCATTATAACTTTTGCATTCTTAATTTGTTCTTGAATTTTGCATTCTTAAATAAACCATATGTGAATTGCTGCCGGATTAACAATTATATATTGAGTCGAGGTCTAATCGACCACTTATTAATTGGGATTAAAGTTAAGCAGTAAATTGACTCGACACATGTTTTTTAATTAATATTGATTTCCTAAATCCTCCATAAAAATCAATGTAATACATGAGTATATCATGTGTTGTAGTTTATTGTCGATTGCAAAGAGAGCAATGTCATTTTTTAAACTTTCAACGTAAAGCAAATAAATGAACACTTGCGTAGACTAAAAGAGCACACCATTCAGGTTTGTCAAGTGTAGTACATATTTTTATAGGACAAAAGGATAAAATAGTGTACAAGTCATTATTTGCACATTGTGCTTCAAGAAGAATCATAGCACTATATCGTTGGATATGAACAATCTATTTTAACAAATGAGCTGTAGACGAACAAAAATGAACCAACCGATAAAAAATGAATCTGCATGATTTTCCTTGAGCATTTAATTATAAACCTTATTTATTTGTACAGTTTAAGACCTTATCATTTGTTTGCTTTTTTATGGGTATAATGTTTGAACACTATCAACATTATACTTGTTTTCTATATAATGATGAAATAGATTCAAACGTGCCACTTAGCTGACAAAGAAATTCAAGACGAGTCAATACCTATTACGTCAAAAAATCTTCTCAAAACGGCGTTTAATGATCATCTACAGTTGAGGCTCTTTCAAAGTCTTCACGCTCATAAGTAGAATTATTTAGATAATTTTATATTGATGTAAGTTATAAAATTGATATACAATTCATATTTGATATGTTCTTATTAATTTGATATTGTCAAGTTTCAATTACATTCCAAGGTATTAGACAGAAAAATAATGATTTCACTAATAGTGCTTCCTCATTTTCTTTTCATTCTCCTCCAAGAGTAAAAGAAGCTAAGACTGGATAAAGTAAAGAAAAATAATAAGAATAGATCTTTCACCAAATTCATTAATCATATAATTTGTAAAAATGACTAGACTTGAGAATATATTCTCATTTCCTCTTTCCTCTGTCCCAAGGAATAAGATTGAATTGAAACCCAAATTGTAGAAAGCTTAAATATTGAGATGGAAAATATTTGAAGTCACAACCTTTATGTATCCAAATATTAAATGACTAAACTAAACTATGAATAATAACGAATTTAATGCAGCATAATATGTAAAAATATAAGAAGACAAATAATAAGAGAGAGAGAGAGAGAAGTAGAAGGACGAGGAAAAAAGGTTAAGACTAAAAAAAATTTCATTCTAGAAAAGATACGAGTGTAAGCATGCGTGTTCTAGATTCTGCAATCAAGAAGGTATCAATGGCTATGTCATCAAAAGTACATAGACCAACGTAGTCAAGAATTTCATTTCCTTGTGAACCTAGAAGAGTTCAGAAAAACTTCCAGCCTGTATGTCATTACATTTCCTCAATTAAGATAACAAGTATAAATTTCTATGGGAACTTGACTTGAGAAGTTCGATTGAGAGAGCTAGTGTATGTTATCAAACATAGCAAAGACATTCACAATTTTATATCCACATATTATCTGCAAGAGACATTATTTCTGTTCCATTCCCTATCTATATATATTCACGTACAAAAACACTTGTGAATGAATAAATAGACTGGCTAGGAGCACAAGTAGAATTGGGCTGACTAATGTATCCTGACTTCAATATTTTTTATGAATACGAAGTCAGAAAAAGGGCAAACACACTGAACCAAATCAACGTTACAGAAATCAATCAAATAGGATTCGTTTTTTCCAATAGTAAAATATGTGGGAATTGAATTATGTCATACAATGTATCCTTACCTTCACAATTCAGATTGCACCGCATTGGTTCTCCTCTTCTCGTTACTCTGCATAGAAACTAATGTAATTAAAAATCATTACAATGAGAAAGCAAGAAGGATGTGGACGAGAAAAATGGGAGACTTTAACATACATGCAAAGCCGCAGAGGGCAATTGGAATCTACGCAACTCGTAAAGTACGAAAATAGCAAGTTCCACAATGAATAACACTCCTCTTAATTACAGGTTGGTCAATTGGACATCAATAGAAAGGGAAAAATGTTGATACAACATAAACGATGCTTATTTGTAAGCTAAAAACAAGGAATCTACGCAGCTTGTAGAGTGCGAAAATAGCTGGTTCCACAATGAATAAGACTCCTCTTAATTACAGGTTGGTAAATTGGACATTCATCCAAGTCACGTAACTTTTTTTCATAACAAAGCAGGCAGGATACGAACAAAGATTAGAAACTAATTCAGATTGCACCACATTGGTTCTCCTCTTCTCGTTATCCCTGCATAGAAACTAATGTAATTAGAAATCATTACAATGAGAAAGCAAGAAGGATTTAGACGAGAAAAATGGGAGATTTTAACATACATGCAAAGCCGCAGAGGATAATTGGAATCTACGCAGCTCGTAAAGTGCGAAAATAGATTGTTCCACAATGAATAACACCCCTCTTAATTAGATGTTGGTCAATTGGACATTCATCCAAGTCACGTAACTTTTTTTCATAACAAAGCAAGCAGGATATGAACAAAGATCGTCTCTTATAGCCAAACACTGACTTGCATGCACTATAAGATCGTGTCAAAAATTTTATTGAATGTTTAAATGCAAAAATCCTTAAAAACAATAATTTTGTTTGTTGATCACATAAGCAAATGTATAAAGGAAGTCCTCTTTAGAGATAAGACAGATATCAACGGTAACTCTTCGGCCTCGTTCTTGAATTCTTCATTGGTCTTTGTTCCTCTGTCGGCTTCTGATACATGTGGGTGTTCATGACAGGCCTCACGATCTTTCTCAAAGAACCTAAAGCACACATGAAATTTCTGACAAGTCCATGTCAACAAACCATCCATATGACAGATGGTGCAACTTCCAGTTGATGCTATCTTTTTGTGTAGATGATACATGATCATCATTGTTAAATGTTTAGCATTCCGAAGTATATTAAATTGGAAATGTTTCTCCTCGCAAAATGTTAGAAAATTGAATCTGTCTTTAATGAAATCATTATCCAGTATATCATTATCCTCTGTGCACATGTACGTCATTCAACAAAATCTGGAGAATAAAGAAAAATCAGAGTGGTGAAGTGCTTATAAAACCATGAAATTTGTTTGCAATTAACTTTTGAAGAATTTGGAATTTACCTAAGAGAGTATAGATTTTTTCCACAAAAGAAATATTGTTTTTTTAGAACTGAAGGCATCTGAGACAAAAACATAAGAATAAGAGAAATTTCTTAATCAAATCAATGAGAGGTCTTTACTAGTCCTCTAGACACAAAGCACAGATTGACAGGGAGGGATCAAAATAAAGAATAACGTTTCTAGCCGGAAGACGTGCATACTCATGTTTGAACATGTCAGTAATCGAAAAATTAAAAAAAGTATGATATCAAAGATGATAATCACCTTTCACATAAATGAAAATTTTTGCACGACTTACTAGACCAACAACTTCTAGATAATATTATTTCATGGCAGTTTGTACAAGTGAACTGCAAGCGGAGAATGAAGAAGTCTTTCTTCAACTTTTTGATTTTCTTGCCCAGCTATCAAACAGGGAAAACAAGAAAACAGATTGCATTAGTAGTTTATTACAAGCTCTAAGTATCAACAACTACCACGGTATCCATTTACATATTTAGCTTGCTGATATATGTACATTAATCATTAATGTTCAGTTGGTTTGAATATCTTCAGTTGGTAACAGTGTCGTTGAAGAAATGATGCAGAAACAATTTGAGCTAAAAGCAGAATAAAGCCAGCTAATGTATAATATAAAATGACATCAATCCCAGTCCTAAGCTCAAGATCGACAAGAAAAACAAGTAAGACATACGACAAATATCCACAATAGGATATAACTTTTAAGTTTACCTCCAAATCACGTTTCTTTTGTTGAATTGATTTTTAACCTATATAGTAAAATTGACATACTACTCTAGGCGTGTTGACCATTGCAAGGTGGGTTAGATTCGGGAATTTCTATGGAATTTGCTAAGGAAATACTACGAGGCTAAACATCTCTCTTTCCATCCAACAAAAATTCCTTTATCATTATCCCTGCATAGAAATTATGTAATCAGAAATCATTACAATGAGGAAGCAAGAAGGATGTGGACGAGAAAATGGGAGATTTTAACATACATGCAAAGACGCAGAGGGCAATTGGAAGCTATGCAGCTCTTAAAGTGCTCAGATAGCTGTTTCCACAACGAATGACACTCCTGGCAATTACGGATTGTTGATCACATAAGCAAATATATAAAGGAAGTCCTCTTTAGAGATATGACAGATATCAACGGTACCTCTTTGGCCTTCTTCTCCAGTTCTTAGTTGGCCTTTGTTTCTCTATCAGCTTCTGATAGGTGTGGGTGTTCCTGACGAGCCTCACGATCTCTCTCACGGCACCTAAGGCACGCATGAAATTTCTCACAATTCCATGTCAACAAACCATTTAAATCACACAGGCTGCAAATTCCAGCTGATGCTATCTTTCTGTGTAGATGATACACGATCATCATCGTTGAATGTTTAGCATTCCGTAGTGTATTAAACTGGAAATGTTTATCCTCGCAAAATTTTAAAAAAGTGGATCTGTCCTTAATGAAATCATTCTCCAGAATGAGGTCATTATCCTTTGTGCATGCAGGTATGTTATTCACCAAACTCTGGAGAATAAAGAAAAATCAGGGTGATGAAGTGCTTTCAAAACCATGAAATTTTTTTGCAGTAAACATTTGAAGGATTTGGAATTTACCTTAGAGAGTAGATGGTTCTTTCCACAAAAGAAATATCGTTTTTTTGACTGAGGACATTTTAACTGAAGGCATCTGAGACAAAAACAGAAGAGAAAGAAATTTCTTAATCAAATCAATGACACAAAGCACAAATTGACATGGAGGTATCAAAATAAAGAACAAGGTTTCTAGCCGAAAGACATGCATACCCCATGTTTGAACATGTCAATAATCGAAAAATAAAAAACAAAGCATGAAAATTTTTACACGGCTTACAAGACCAACAACTTCCAGACAGTATTATTTCTTGGCAGTTTGTACAAGTGAACTGCAAGCGAAGAATAAAGAAGTCTTCCTTCAACTCTTTGATTTTCTTGCCCAGCTATCAAACAGGGAAAACATGAAAACAGATTGCATCAGTAGATTATTACAAGCTATAAGTATCAACAACTACTACGGTATCCATTTGCATATTTAGTTTACTGATATATGTACATTAATCAATGATGTCCAGTTGGAATATCATCGGTTGGTAACATTATCGTTGAAGAAATGATGCAGAAACAATTTCAGCTAAAAGCAGAACAAAGCCAGCTAATGTTTAATATAAAATGATATCAATCACAGTCCTAAGCCCAAGATCGACAAGTAAAACATATGACAAATACCCACGATAGGATATAACTTTTAAGTTTACCTCCAAATCATGTTTCTTTTGTTGAATTGATTTTTAACCTATATAGTAAAATTGACATGCTACTCTAAGCGTGTTCACCAGTGCAAGGCGGGCTATATCCAAGAATTTCTATGCAATTTGCTAAGGAAATACTACGAGGCTAAACATCTATTTTCTTGATATTCAAGTGGATTAATATATAGCTATAGAGTGCATGTATACACATCGTAGTGAAATGGAAGAAACACACTAAACTTGTACAGCGGCGGGCAATGATTAAGAAAAAAAGAGCTGAACTTTTGCAGATACACACTTATTTTGTGTGATATATATTGAAGTGTGTAAATTTGCTTGCTATTTATGTGGATTAATGTGTATATACAGAGCGTATGTATACACACCATAGAGAAAAGGGGAGAAGCACACTCAGCTTTTACAGCGGTGGTCATGGTGACTGAGAAAAAATGGGCTAAACTTTTGCCGACACAAACTAATTTTGTATGAATATATTGAATTGTGTATATTTTACTGATATTTAAACAGATTAATATATAGATATAAAGCGCATGTATACACATCGTAGTGAAAGGATAGAAGCACGCTCAGCTTTTACAGAGACAAGTGTAATTGAGAAAAAAAAGGAGCTAAACTTGTGCAGATGCACACTGATTTTGTATTAATATATTGAAGTGCGTGTATATTTGCTTGCTATTTAAGTGGATTAATGTAAACATACGGAGTGTATGTATACACACCGTAGAGAAGGGAGAGAAGCACACTCAACTTAATACGGAGAAGGTTTAGCATTTTGAAATTTATTAAATGCTCCTTACAAAATTCTAGGAGTTCCAATCCTACCCCGTCAGCTTTTGATATCAAAGGTACCTCCATGGATAGCCAAGCCCAATTTTCAAATGAAAAAAAAATAGTTTCAAAATTTCACCAAAAGAACTTTCTAAATTTACATCTTGAAACCATATTAATATATAGCAAGCGTACCTTAGAAACAGAGAAGAGGGGAATAATATTTCCTATACCACCCATACCAAGATCACAAATCCTTCCACCTATCTCGTTTAATGCAACGTCGTTTTTTCGTAACAGTTTCCAAATGGAGAACCACATCGTTTGTATCGAAACAAAATCTCCCCTCCACAATTAGTAAATTGCCAATCCTCTTGAAAATGAGTACTTGGAAGAAAAATTATTTGTTATGAGCTGTAGCCTTTTGAGAGTAGTGAAGTCAAGAGTTCACGTTCTGATCAATTGTGCATCCTGTCCAAATAACAAATTGGGTGGTTGGTATACTCGTTTAGTTAAGATTAAAACATCAGCTTATAAATAATAAACTACTAGCAAGTATAATTAGCAATAATACTTTATTAAGTGGGGTGGGCAAAATACAATTTAGTCCGTTTTCCTTTATTAATCCCACCTTTAATCACCAAACTCCTCTCCTGAGTGGATAAATTCAACAAGAAAAATTGAAGGATAGCCTTGTAAGGATCATAGATAGTTATAGGATAAAGCAAATGCTTTCCAAAAACCAGCTTTGTAAAGACTTAATAATGTGAAATAAATATGAGAAACAGAGATGTCCAATAGAGTTACAAGCTACTTGTACCAAAAAATATAAAAATAAAACTCGTGCTTCTAGGAACGGAAAAAGTCTACAAGCAATAAATATAAATGGATGTACGCAGGTAAAAATATTCTTCTAGGAAACTAACTAAAAATTGAGGACAAAACTACTCCTTTTACGATAAGTTGAGGTTCAAGAGTGAATTTTCCATCTCAATTCTTTCAATTTCTTGTAGATATTCTGTCATTGTTAATTTTTTCTAAATCCCTTTTAGTGTGTAATCCAGCCATTAATAAGGCCAGAGGGAGGTTTAGAAAATTATGCTTTCTTTAGCCCCACCTTCAATTCTTGAATCTCACACGCACACGCTTTCATACAGAGTTAGAAAGAAAAAAATTTCATACAGAGAGAGAAAGGGTGGCTAAGAAATGAACTTCAATATGATGTACAGAATGTAAGAATCGAAGTGAACTTTGCAAGATCACAAGATTTTGCCAGTTCCAATTTGATGTATATAACTAGTATCGAGCTATATAAATTCAAGTAGAAACCAACAAATCAACATACAATAGTTTTGTTACCAGAATCACATAACATTAATATGTAGACTAGCCCTTAGATTATTGTCTGAGCAAACTTACGGAACTCAAATCCCAAACAATGACTTTGATATTATTAGAACTCCATAGCAAGATTCCATAACCCATATATGATGAAGTATAAACCAAAAGAAACCAAAAGAAAGCGAGATGTATTAACACAAAAGTATAAGAAATGTACTCTCTTATTAAAAATAAGTCAGAAAGAGTAAAAAAAACAGAGAGTCAAATTGAAAATTTTTAAATGCATTGACACCACTTTTCCTTCTTGGGCTTCTCCAGCTGCGATCTGGCGAAATTGTTGAACAGAAATCCTAAATACATAAAAAATCGAAATGGAAAAAAATAATGAACAGAAATTAAAAATAGATCTCGCATTAGGTTTATAGGACACTGCAGAAACAATTTTCGTTTTCGAATCTGAACTTTTCTGTTCAACCTTTGGCTTTTATGCTTGTTTCCTCTTCAATGGGTCAGACTTACAAACACCACATTCACCTTCTTCACCCATAGATATGAAAACAGAGGTTGCAAACAACAAATATTGAAGAAATTACCTCACATGATTAGAAATTGCCTCACATGCTTAGTGAAATAAGTTAAACAGTACAAAATATTTAGCAACTCATATTCTATCTCAATAGAAAAGTTCAGCAGCTCAACCAAAAATAATTACTCAAATGAAAACATATATATCATCACGAGATTAGAATACTAACCATCAACAAATTCTACCTTGCAGAAATGGAACTAAAGCAAAATTGTAAAACTCCAACAGCAAAAATCAGGTATATAGCAGTATAAATAAAATATATACGTGCATATATGGTTGTGAGAGTATACAGGGGCGGGGCAGCTGCTCCTCTGGATTTTGGTCGTGGTCATTTCACCGATTACTCTTCTAAAGGCAAGTAGAAAACCATAAAAAATACATCAAAATTTCAAGAAAGATGTTGTCGAGAAAATCGCTGTTGCATATGGAATATTACAATCGAGAAACAACAATTTAGAAAAAAGAATTATAATTTCTAAGGAGCAAGAAGATGAGAATCTTAGTTCGAGGTTGTGTTGAAATTCAATCATTCACAAAAATCAGAATAAATGCGAAATCAACATATAAAAGCTCGTTTTTTACACAGATAAATCTGATACTACCTTTCAAGTTTTGTGATGAACAATTTGAATTATCCTCGTACAAATCGCTGCAACACAAGATAAAATGATGGCAAGGGGCGACAAATACGTCTTCCTTTTCCCCTCTCCTCCACAGAAAAGGGAAGGAAAAACCCTAGCCGCTCTTGTCCCTGTTGTTGCCCTATCTATATAAGATTTGTAACAGGCCTGGGTTTTATTGTTGATTATAGGCTTTTATTTGGGTTTTACAAAGGCCCACATCCTTTATACCTGCCTTTTTTTCAGCCTTTCTTTATTTAATTTTTTTTTTGTTTTAAATTAAAATGCTGATATGGAATTTGTGCTCGTCCGAGCTTGTCACATTAATGAATTTTAAAGGAATAAAAATAGTCGATGAACATGAAACTAGACGAGTGATGGAGAAGGTGTTTCTACAATTTTTTTTTAAGATCGGTTAATCTAAGTAAGATATGAATTTAGAATTACTATTTCTTGACTATTCAAATATTTCGATTCCACCTATACAAATTACTACTGAAATGCAAGTGAGGTGGCTAATTCAACTGAACAAAGATAGAATTCTCATCTTTGCGTAATTTAACGAGGAAGAATATCATTGAGAGTGAATACGAAGCATATGATGAAGTTGATCATAATATGGATGATTTTTGGGACATGATGACAGTAGCTCGAGAGGATGACGTAGTTATTCCAGAGATAGTTGTTAGGCACTATGATGTTACAGTTAAGTACGGACCTCTCAAGTTAGTTCAAAACAATGAGAAGGAAATTTCATTTATATATCAGAATCTAATTATTTTATCCAATCAGAAACACGAGCGGGGTGGGAATTCACATGCTAGATCAAGTACACATTCTCTAATTCTTCACTTGTTGTACCTTAGTCTTGAGCATGAAAGTATAAAGCTCGAGCATTGAACTTGTATGATTTTTGTTTTTAATGTCTCGACCTTAAGTTCATGATTTATTTGTTACGGACCTTAAGTGTAGCACGAGGACTAGCTTTAAAGAGCATGAAAGAGACCTATAAAAATATTGGGCTTATAAAGTCCGTCGAGCATCGAGATAAAAAGGATTGTGGAACTCAAGGTTGAGCGTAACCTTCTTCGGAAGAGTGTGAAGAAACCAAGTCTGAACTCAAAAATTCCCGTGACAAGCTCGGGCTCATGAAAGACAAAGCTAAAGAGCTAAAGCTCGAGCTCGAGCAAAAAGAAAATGAGCTTTGACGTGATGCTCAAAGAGGCTCAGGGAAAGGCAGCTGAGGAGTTCAAAGGGTCTGAGGAGTTTAGTACTTTGAAGGGAGATTATGCCATGGGTTCGTACTAAGTTTCTTTCAAGCAAGTTTTGGTCATTTCTTCGTTCTAAGCTGTCCAATGTTCAACCGGACGACCTAAAGACAACATGAGGTCGCTGGTAGCCTCGAGCCCTAAGAATCTGAAGACATCGTGCCTGGTGTCGAGGTTGAGTACTGCACTCAGGATTCACGAACCCAACAATTTAGAATAAGACCCCTCGAGCTCCCCTTTGTATTGAAGAAATTTATTTTTATTAATGCCAAAGTGTATTTCTTGAACAATATGCTTTATTTTTTTCTCTTATATATGTCAAGTGTTTATCTGTTGGCAATGGAAACCTAATGTAGTTTAATTAACAAATCTCAATGTCAAGATAACAAACTCTACGTTTAACAATTATGCCCAAGACATACCGTGCTTGCACCGAACATACCCACACTTAGTTACCACTACAAAAAATTATTACCAAAAATATACCCCAAAAAAATAGAAAGGCCATTCAGCCCTCACCCCCCCCCCCCCTCGAAATATCAAAATTCTAGATTAATCATGGATAATTACATTTTCAGAAACAAGCTATCCGAAGAATGAAGAACTTGGTTGATTAAAAAAATTCACAGTACGGTGCTCTTTCAACCTATTGAAATCA